>JAHWFP010181598.1:800-26187 GCA_023313725.1 Lithobius niger | reverse complement strand
TGTTCAATCTTTCTCAGTGGTGGCCTAGAGGTCACAAACATACAAAGGAGGGAAATGTTTGTGACCTATAGGTCACCACTGAGATAGATTGAACATCTACTTAGCTCGGCTGGAGCCTGTAGCTAGAACACGCCTCGGTAACGCAGTGTTCAGAGTACCCGGCTAGTAAACGGTTAAAAAGTCCTGGGTTCGAGTCCCAGTCGAGGCAGTTGTCTTTTCGTTCTTTCTCAGATTAGTGTATCGTGTATCCTGACAAGGCCAGTCTTTAATGCATACTGCTTGCATACTGCTTACCCTTTACCTTGTGATTTCTTCTTTATTTAAGAGATTATAATAACTAAAGACAAGGTAATAATCTATTCAGCACATTTGGGCAAGTGGAGGGTAATGGAGAAATTTATTATACCCAGTGTGTTTCCCAGCAGTGCACACCGTTGCAACATTGCATCTGTATTTTCTGCTTGGTAACGGAAACAAGGGGCACAAAGGAATTATTTATTTTCTAGACCCAGCTACATATCTAGACTGCAGCCCAATGTAGATAAGGCTGAAGCGGGCCACCAAATAAACACTACGGGCTTTTCCAGTTCCCATTCCGGGTTTGTTGCTTATGGAACAGACTCCCTGCTGATGTTGTACAGGCACCTTCTGTCCTATGCTTCAAAAGACGCCTACTTGCCTGGTGTCTTAGACCCATACCACTACAAGAACTGGTAAACTCCTTCCCAACGCCAAAAGCTATTGAGCTTCCTGTTAGTGTAGATTCAAATTCAAGTTCATTAATTAATTTATGTTTATAAATAAAATAGAGTTCTATGCACATGAATGCGTGTAGCGGTTGAAGCCTACTGATAAGCTGGAAACATGGTGGTAAAGTAGTGGATGGTAGCCTGGCAGGAGATCGTTGAAAAAACTGAGCAACAAGTGTGATGGGCCTGGCCACAAAGCACTACTTGGAGAGTCACTGTTTAGTGGATGCTCACTTGACCCTTTATCCTAACAACACACCTATGTTACTTTGTGATCATCTGAAAAATTGGCTGTATGTTAACCAATGCTTAATGCCGGTGTAATTTATTCAAATGAGTACATGTTTTTTTCTCTTTTTATTTATTCTTCCCCACCTATTTAAATATTTATTTACGCAAATCGGCTACATTTTGCCAAAGTCAGAAAATACATCCCCCCTTCACTTGACCCAACAATGTTTGCCGTTTCCTAGCAGATGTATACATCAATTCTTGAAAACGTGTTGCTTCTGTTTCGTGATTTCCACTATTTGCTGTTGTCACTGTAATATCTGTTAATGTTGCTGTACCACACATTTTATTCCACTTCCAGTGAAACTAGCATCATTTGTTTAACCCCTTCAGTGCCCAGATGTACTCTAAAGAGAGGTAGTTTTTTTCAGTCTTATTTGTGCGCAGGTCACAACGCGATGTGATCTCACATCCTTGTGGTAGGGAGACCATGACCCTGACCACTTGATCGTAAACTCTTCATTCTTGGATTCAAATTTTTGGTAGTTTTACTTGGGTGAAAGTTCCTGGCACACTGAAGGGGTTAACTGTCGTCATTCGTCAGCATTCAGTATTGTGCAGAACCCAAGGGCTTATGGCTTTCTCTTGACTAGAGCTCTTCTTGCCAGGAGTGCCCATCCGATAAGCTATTGACTTACAGTGCATGTGCATGCATCAGTGGCATTTTTTTCGGACTGAAACCTGCCTGTTTAATGGTTGAAATATAACGCTTGTGAGGACTGAGCGAAATAAAAAAAAAAAAAACGCCGTTCCAACAATACTAAATTTCATGCTTGTGTACTATAATAATTTGTTGAAAGCCAACTACTTCTCGTTTTTCAGGTGAACTAGTGAAGCTCTCTTAAAACCTTGAGTGCCATCTCTAAAATTGCCATCTCAATTTTAGGGACTCTTTTCCGTCCTGTTCTTACTTAATATTGCATAAAATGGTGTATACTGTGTAGGGGAATTACTCCCCCTCCTTCATCTGTACTCCATTCCCGACTATCACCTCGGTTATCGTAGTCTGGTTTTCATTCCTCAGTTGAGAGGTGCACCTTGCTGTTATCTGATGTCTGCTAACTTCTTTTACTGCACAGTTGTCATGCAACAATGTCCATGATGTTGTCCATGAGTGAAGTGCGCACCTCTATCCTGAAGCGCCTCGCCAGCATTGATGGAGTCGGGAAAGGGTCTCTGATTGCTGTCTATCGGACGTTTATCACGGCTCTTCTTGATTACCACCTGCCGTTCCTGAGTCCATATCAACGTCACATCCGGTCCCTTCAAGTGTCAGTGAACCACTGTCTCTGTATAGTTTCTGGCTGTCTTGTTACAACACCGGTCCAGGCCCTCTGGGTTGAGTGTTGTGAGCCACCGTTTCACTGTCGCTCTGATGAGCTTCTCAGTGCTTTGTGCACCAGGAATGTCGGGAGGAGACAGAACGACCCCGTAGGAAGAGCCATAGGTGACTACTGCAGTCTTGGTCCTGTTGCCCTGGGGTCACTTGGCGCTCTGGGCCGTGGTGCCTCGGTGCTCCAGAGCCTGTCTACTTTTGGCCCGCTTGAGGTTTCTTGTGTGATGCCATTCTGTCTCTGGACCTGGTGTCCGGAGTTATCAGTGGTGTTCGATGGCATACCCACTGACTGTCTTGGTTTGGGTAGTCTTTCAGGAACCAATTCTTCCTCTTCCCTTCCATCGCCATTCCTGTCATTTTCAACTTCTTCTTGTTCTTGAGGTGCCCTTACCAGATCTTTATCTTGTTCGTTCATTTTCCTCTTTGATCTAGTCTCGTACTGGTGTTCAACTGCAGCAATGGCATTGGTCATTGCGTCTGCTTCTTTCCCTACCCTGCTCGTCCCTTCTTGCTTGACTGTCCTCCTTCCTACACCCCCATTCACAGCTTCTACACTGTCACCATCAGCTAGTGGTTCTTTTTCCTTCATAATTTTGCCACCCAGGAGCTTCCGGATGTTCTTCTGATTACGAAAGACGCAGGAGATTCCCACCTTCGCCAGTGCGCTTCTCACAAGGTGTGAAGAGCACTGGCAAAGGTGGGAATCTCGTGCTTGGCAAAATTATGAGGGAAAAAGAGGCACTAGCTGATGGTGACAGTTTACAAGCTGTAAATGGGACTGTAGGAACGAGGACAGTCGAACAAAAAGGTACGAGCAGGGTAGGGAAAGAAGCAGATGCAATGACCAAGTAGATGCAATGACCAATGCCATGGCTGCAGTTGAACACCGGTACGAGACTAGGTTAAAGAGGAAAATGAATGAAAAAGAAAAAGATCTGGCAAGCGCACCTCAAGAACAAGAAGAAGTTGAAAATGACAGGAAGGGAAGAGGAAGAATTGGTTCCCCAACACCAATGTAGTAGTCTATTGGATCCCCTGCAGCGACTGCCTATAAGGCTATATAGGAGAAACAAAAAGACAAATTTGTGTGAGAATCAAAGAGCGTATGAAAACAACTGAGGACGAAGACAAAAAGAATGGGGTAGCAATGCATTGTTTGAGAACCAGCCATAACATCAATTGGGAGCAAACGAAGATCATGCTCAAGTCAGACACAAGGAAGGAAGCACACCTCCGAGCTTTGGATTCAATCAGTATACATCATTGCAGAGAGCAGTCAGTACTACTAATGAATATACAGGAGTCGGCTTACAAACAAATTGGAAGTATGATGACACCAAATTTGAGAGATAACTGGAGGCTAAATGGGAAAGTTTTCTTCCCAAGGCCCCTGTTATGGGAGACGATGACACCAACGTTAGCACAACAATGGATGTGAGCGGCGCTAACAACAACAAGGCTAGCAAACTCAATAACAGGCCAACTGTGAAGAGGAGGGAAGTTTGAAAGCTAAAAGTCCGTTAGAGAGTAGAAGTGTAAAAGTATAAAGTCTCTTGGGCTGCAGCCTGAAGTAGAGAGTTTAGAAGTGTGAAGTCGACAACTAGAATGGTTACCGAAAATTCGCAAGTTTGCAAGTTTTTGCTGGTAACTTGGACAGTTTTTGATCCTGCATTTTGACTTAAGTTATTTTATAATGCACCTCAACCAAAGTGTTGGTACCGTACCACCGGTTTTTTGTTTTTGAAATACTTCTAAATATAAAAAGAGCAATAAAAAATGTTGTATTACCATTTTATACAATATTAAGAAAGAACAGGGCGGAAAGCCAAATCGGCTCGGGAAGTTATAAATGTTTTTTATATGTCTAATTATTCTTTTGGTCTTTTCGTAATTAGAAAGGCCGATTATTGTATAATGTACAAAGTTTGATAACATAATAGCAATAGCAAGATACATACGGCAACTTCCAAGATAGAGGCACACTGAATGGGTGCTCTCTCTTGTGTTATTAGTGATTTTTTAGTGTTATCATTTTTTTTTATGTGTGACCAAGAGGGGAATTACCCCTCGGAAATTAAAACTGAAGTGCATTTTTATGCCCTTGTGGTTATACATCTTGCTGTCAGGAGCAGAATTTTGTAATCATATCCTTCTCAACTACATATCAACTGATATTTTGTACAATGTTTAGTGTTATACTAATTTACTTGTTTATTTATTGCAGGTAGCGTTTCATATTGAACCATTTACAGATCGAAATCAGGATACACTTCGGTCAAGCCTTAGGTATATCATAGACAATTATGGAAGCCACCCTGCGTTTTACCGACACGTAATCGGCAAGAAGAAACTTCCCATGTTTTATATTTACGATTCTTACCTACTTACTAGCAAACAGTGGGGTGAGCTCCTGCATCCGGATGGAAAATTCTCTCTGCGTGGCTCTGACCTGGATGCTTTTTTCATTGGTCTTCTAGTACAACAAAGTCACAAGGCCGAAATACGAAGATCCGCATTTGATGGCTTTTATACATACTTTGCAGTCAACGGATTCAGCTATGGTTCTTCATGGAAGAACTGGAAAAGCCTCAACACATTTGCTCGTGAAAACAAATTAATATTTATACCAAGCGTTGGTCCTGGGTACATAGATGAAAGCGTTCGTCCATGGAATGTGCAAAACACTCGCAGTCGCCGAAACGGGACCTACTACGAAATGGCTTTTAGGTTGGCTATTTCTTCTGGTGCTAAACTTGTGTCGATAACTTCTTTCAATGAATGGCATGAAGGCACACAGATTGAACCAGCCATTCCTAAAAATTCCGAGCACAATAAATACTTCAGCTACACTCCCCAGCAACCCGATTTTTATTTGACACTTACAAAAAAATGGGTGACTCAGGTCAGATAGCATGCTCATAGTCGGAGCAGCAAGCTTATAACTGGATTCCATGCGTGAAAACAAAACATTCCAGTGCCTCGACACTATTTCCATATTTTTGTATTAAGTTATTGTGTTTTATGTTCGCCATGTTTGGGTTTGTATTATGTGTTTGTATTTTGTGTTTGGCATGAGAAAAACATTTTTGATGTAAATAAACCCATGTAGTTGACAGTAACAGTGAGTTGGTGCACGTACGTAACACAATAGGAACGATATTGGAAATAGCCCGTTTGATTGAGAACGAAACAGAAGAGTAGATGCTGTTGCTGCACCCAGCTGTTAGGGACCGGTCATTATTTACCCCCTGAAGGGGGGGGGGGGAAATACAATTTTTTGACTCTCTTAAGGGGGTTGCTTACATTTTTCAAGTCCCGTCATGATAGGGGCCACACTGAACAACTGGAAGAAAAAGTCATTTTTGGACCTAAAAAATGGCACTTTCAGCAGTCAAAATTTCTCAAAATGCCCCAGATTCTGGGGGAAAGCCCCCCAGATCCCCCCATGATGTCAGTGTTAAATGTTTTTATGCAAGTATAGTTTTTACAAAAATCTATGTAGAAAACCCTTGGCACCTGGTTTCTTGGCTTCTTCGGTCTTTCAGGTGCTAACCATGTTACGGATGTGGGCATACAAGTAAACAGTGTATTCATTATACTTCTTGTATGAATCTCGACAAGAAATTGGTGTAGGGGACATTTTATAGAACATTTTTAAACCAACCTATCTTGTCGTTAAAAAACGAGACACGTTTCCGTACAGCTAATGGTAATTGTCGGTGTGGAGAGCTACTTACTTATTTTGGCTACAGCACTAATTCGCATTTTCATTTCCTCCGCTCCCCCCAGCCTTAAATAATGACTGTCCCTTATGATGGGATAGAAATAAAACGTATGAATATAACATGGCTGAAAATGATGTTTATGTGTGGGGAAGGGGGAGGGTGACAACCCAACCATCAGTCCAAGTTGGAAATACGGGAGTACCATTTTTAAATTTGGGGGGGAGCATTTGATATTAGGGGGCTAACTCCTCACTGGACCAGGGGATGATAGGCACCACTGAATGATACCTTTTTCTGTTATCAATTCAATGAACTCTAATGTTACCTTATCGAACGATCACTTCCAATTCCAATAATCACATTGTGAAGATTGTTAGCATAGTTATTTTTACTGTACTAACATTGGTTCAAGCCATGATCTACTCATAACAACCCAGATGGTACCAAATGTACCATCATAGGTCAGTGAATGGCCAAACGAACAGTTATTTCCGGGTGAACTCCACCGCCAGCTGAAAACATTTACTGTATGGCTGAAACTGCATCAAATATTGACTTTGTCACATCCGGCAGTGCCCGGACATCCAGAGATGATGAATTGAACAAAAATTTAATCAGTTTCTTGGGTGCAGCAAACTAATCAAGCTCCAGTATGAACCATGACCAGATGACTCTCTCGTAAAGCAGGGAGACGGGAGTTGACTGCAAGTATTGCACGGAGGGCTGGAGAGAATCATGGTAACGGCATCGGGGAAGGCAACCATGACAAGCTCCCCCTCACTTCCTCCGAAATGTGGAGCCAGTCAATAAGAAATACACATCCAATGCAAAGTTGAAAAAAATCTATATGTATAAAACCCTTATCGTATCTTTTCACTCACTACCGTGCACAATTTCAAAGTCACTCATCCATACTAGTAACAATAGTTCTAATTACCGGGAAATGGATATCATGGATGGCTATATTCATCAGGCTCGTTCCTTACAGCCGTCATGTACTGAAATTTGGACCATCGAAAATTTTCAAGATGTTGACTAGTATATCTTTGATTTTGGAATTTTTATTTGAAAAATTGACATTGAAAATTGAAAAATGTTACCGTACAAAGTCTTTCTGTTTTCAAAGTAAACTTCACAACATTTTTAAACGAATAAATGGTCACTGCTATCAAACAATTTAGGTGCATGAGACTACTGCTGCTTAACCCTTTTGGCTCCAAACAATGATATGTCGCCGCATCAAAACCTTATCTAAAAACGTCTGATGAACGATACATCTTCCCCTCAGTTCAAAGCCCCCATTGCAAAGAAAAACTTACAATTGAGTACAACGGAGATGGAACTCCAATTTTATTATGCCACTAAAAGTTAATAAAGTGGTTCTCGGGAGTGCCCGCATGGCTTTTTTTCTTAGTGCGTTAAGTTTTTTTTTAAGCCTGGGTCAAAAAAAAATTCTGATCACGCATCAACATTTTAATAAAACTCTTCCTGGAGCTGCTGACCATGGCAACTTGAGCTCGATTCACGTGATAGCCATTTGCGTTGATGCTCTAGATAGCCTATGCTTGAAATTTTCTCGGGATGAGAATTGTGACAAAGTTGGCTTTATATCAAGTAAACAAATCCACTGTTGTTGTGGGAGGTTTTGAGGATATCAATAAATGTAACTATTGTGGAGATGGGTTTCGTAGGCTCCATGATATGCTAGCGTCACCATCACTAAAGTTGCAAAGACTGAGAATAATGAATGTCTGTCATAGCCTTTAAACACGCGGTTTCGATGCTGCAGGACTGGGAAAACGGTTTCGTTTTAGAATACCTTCTACTACATAGTAAACAGAAATCGTCGAGTGCGGTCGTAACGCAAAGCGATGCCGCATTCTTGGTCGCGTTGGAAAGCTGGAAGTCCCCGTTGTCTTGCGTACTTTGAATGACATCAACTTCTATGTCACTGCGTTTATTCCCCAAATAAATTGCTCTGTTGCAACCTCCTTCGGTATCGCAGGCTACGATTGATTTGTTCGTGGTAGGTGACCATTGATTACATTGGGGCCGTCTCGAGTGACGTCACACGAAGCGAGTCAAGGTCACAGCCATTGGCAGCAGCAGGCACGTGTCTTTTGCAACAGCGAGCTAGGAGTCACGATGGTGCCCGAAGACGGATTGCTTTCAACGATAGTAAATACTGGGGAAATAAAACAACTTATACAGTGTTAAAAACATCAAAGAAAGATTTTGGAAGCAGTACACGATGCTGTAATGGTAGAATAACCAGTGGATATTATCATTTCAAGGTCTCCCGGGTACTGCCAGTTGAAATTTTTTAACTGTGTAAACAGGACGGAAAGCTGAATACGTACCTATTTACGTTGCCTTTAGGACTGATATGGCTGAGTGCTAGGACTTCGACCTTTGGTCTCAAAGGTCGTGGTTTCAATTCACGCTCAGACTGCCTGAGCGCGAATTGAAACCATGACCTGTGAGAACAAATGCTGAAGTCCTACCGCTCAGCCATGTCAATTAGCTGAGCGATAGCACAGGGGCTAGGCGCACGAATCGCGTACATGCGGGAATACTCAATGTGGGTTCAATTTGCTCTCGGGCAGTTTGACAAATAAGTCAAAAGGCAACATAAATAGGTATGTATCTGTATTTGTTAAGTGTAGTTGAACTTCAACATTTTTTTTGTTATGAAAACATAATACATTACAAGGGTCCCCAGGTATATTTTCATGTAATAATTTACAATATTTATTTTGTTATGAAACATAATAGGGTCATTCCACATCAGATCAACCAGAGCTCCCTGCCACACCATCACCAATTTTTTTTTTCTTGCATGTAGGTTTGTGAGAGAGACGAACTTTGAAAAATTTTACACTTCTACAATCAATATTGACCGAGTTATTAATTATTGAAAATATGCAAATTTAGGCTAGCGCTAGTGCTTTTTTGCACAATTTTGGGTTTAACTCCTTACATTATTGCTTCAAAGGTACGCAATTTGGTTTCTAGAAGTATTTTTTTGTGCTGAATCCAATGGCACAAGCGAAATTGGGCTATCTTTTATGGTTTGGGTGGCAGAGCCTTTGTGAATGCCTTTCTTTGAAAATTAAAATTGGGATGTGGGAATAGTCCTAAACTGTCCATTTTTTTTCCAGTTTTTAGGGAATGTTTGAAGTTTATAACCCCCAAAAACAAATTGTTGGCATTCCGCAACATTGTTCAGAAAAAAATTTCTAAAGTATGTTGTGTTTATTAAAACCGTGCAATAATGTAATTGACATAAATGAAACTGTACGCCTACTCATGGTTCTAAATTTAAATTTCCAGGCACAAGAACACATTTTGCAGTTGAATTTTCAGAAGTTAATCACTAACTAAATTGCTGCACTAACAGCGTTGATAATATTCAAGACATATGGAAAATGTTTGTACGTGAAGGCGGTATTTACGATTAGGGTCTTTCCTTATAGTCTTGGAAATGGTGAAGAATCAATTTGACTGTCTCCTTCTCTAAATAGTATTGCCGTCCACTGCTACCATGAACTGTAGCAGCTGGTACTAACCTCAAAACGTGGACAAAGGGGATGTTGCATGTGTCTTTTCTTCCAGGCCACACCAACACGATTGTTGCAGTGCATAAAATTTACATGCACATCATCTTCATCTTGATCACAACCATTTAGGCAGCAGATGTACCAATCGTCATAGTAGACAACAGCAACATATTTTCCTGGACGTAAATCTTCTACATTTATGCTAAACATATGCTTTGAGCCAGCAACAATGACTTGTGAACTAACTTGATTTTTATCAGAAGACAAGAAATATCTTCAGCTCAGTACTGTTCACAGGCACAAACTTGTGGTGGCTTCTCATACCTGGAACTGTTTTGCCCTTTTCCAGTCTGTCTATTAGTGCTAATGAACGGGCCATAACCTCATTTTGGGATATGAAGAAGAATCTATGCCTTACACTTTCGTCTTTTGCCCATTTGCAGAGATCTTCTGGCGACAAAATATGGTGCTCTTTGTGGCCTGGAGACTAGCACATGATTTTGCCACGAGGTTGCAACGAAATTCCATTCGGCTTGGACACCAATAAAATCTTGCTAATGGAAACAAAAATTAACAAATTCTTATAGTTTTTGTACTGGGCACTAGGTCCGTCACTGAAGTAATGAACTTTCTTTAAGTTGGGTAGAATTTCTGTCATCAGACGATTCATCACCACAGTCAAGAATGTATGCACGGTAGCTGTCATGGTGTCAGTCACTGTACCTCAGCAGCTTGCAAAGATTTTAATTTCACATTTTGGCTGGAAGGTTTTAGTTTTAGCAATGGTAATATGGATCCATATTACCCTTGGTTTTAGTTTTGAGTATAGTTTTAATTTCATTTTCACAAATGAGTTTCAATTCTACTTTAGAAATCTTGTCACATTCATGAATTGCAGTGTAAAATTATTAAAAAAAAATTAAATAATAGAGCTATTGGGGTTCATAGCAGACTAGCCTACTTTATAAACTTAAAATTAAAATTTACATCTATGAATGCTATATTTATATCAGTTATTTTTTGCGCGGTTTTAATCAACGCATCGTACTTTAACAATTTTTTCTCAACAATGTTGCAGAATACCAACAATTTTATTTTTTTGTCATAAACTTCAAACATTCCCTAAAAACTGGAAAAAAAAATGGACAGTTTAGGAGTAGTCCCACATGCCAATTTTAATTTTCAAAGAAAGGCTTGCACAAAGGCTCTGCCGCCCAAACCGTAAACGATAGCTCAATTTCGTTTGTGCTGTTGGATTCTGCACAAAAAAATACCTCTAGAAACCAAATTGCGTACCTTTGAAGCAATAATGTAAGGAGTTAAACCCAAAATTGTGCAAAAAAGCACCAGCGCTAGCCCTAAATTTGCATATTTTCAATAATTAATAACTCGGTCAATATTAATCCTAGAAGTTTAAAATTTTGCAGAGGTTCGTCTCTCGTACAGACCTACCAGCAAAAAAAAAAACAATGAAAGAAATCAAAGGTGGTGTGGCGGAAACTTTTTTCAAATTTGGGTGATTTGACTTGGAATGACCCAATACATTACAAGGGTCCTAGGTATATTTTCATGTAATAATTTGCAATATAATTATTACATCCGTAATTTGCTATACCCGTTGACTGCTAAGTCATTCAACATGTTCACGGTGGCCATTCCTGTGAGGAAATCATCATCCAATTTGTTTATATTTTAAACCTTACCCCTTTTCATTGCACATATTTACATTAACCGCCTCAGGAGGAGCAACTGAAGTGGGATGCTCCGAGTGAGCGAAGTGAACAAGTAAACGGCATTTGGTAGCCAGTGCGTGCAAAACTGACCAATGAACTGCATCACCCTTCCAGTTTCTTTATTTTTAAAACAATCCAGATTCATTGCATGTACTTACGCTAACCAAGGGAGGAGCAAGCGAAACGAACGAAAATCTGCGTTTGTAAGCGCATGTGCACAAAAGTTTGATCGAAGTAACTTAGTTGGTGAAGAATGAACATACGCATGAGCGACCAAACCGTGCCAATGTTGAAAATAGTGCATCAAACACCATCCATGGAGCATCGTACGTGGGTAAAATGTTTAAGGTGATGCTGCAGGTGTCACCACTCGCAAGCTTCACTCGCACCACTTCATACATAACCCTTAAAATAGGTACCCATCCTTTCGTGTTTGGCATTGTGTACAGGTCGCCTAATTCGACCAAAGCCAATAATCTGAAGATGTTTGACCTCCTCGATCTGTTGCCAAAGGGTAATTAATATCTTCATTACGGGTGATTTCAACTTTCGCGGCATCAACTGGGAGACGCTGACGCTGAGGGAGAGCCTTTTCTGAAATGTATGCTCGCCAAAAAACCTTTCTCAGTTCGTGTGTAGGCCTACCAGGGGTGACTCCATGCTGGACCTCGTGCTTTGCTTTGATCCTGACTTCGTCGAATCCATTGATCATATTAGTAAACTTGAGCACAGCGATCACGATATTCTTCTGATGCGTCTGTCGTTCTATCGTCCCTCTTATTTGTAAAGCCAGTACACTTTTTAACTACATCCAACATATCTTGCCAACTTACACCCTGCATTCTGGTGTGACCACCATGTAGGACGGCTTTACCACTGAGACGCTCGATTAGCTGCAGAAGTGTCGGCACACCCGCCTTGGCGCCGGCCGCCCTCCCAAGTGGCTCACCCCTCTGACTGATCGAAATAGGCTGTGGTCATGGTATAGGCTTTCTGGGAATCCCCTTTATCTTTCTCGCCATGATGAGTTGAGTGAAAATCTCAAGAATAGACTGCAGTTGGAAAAAGGTAATTTCGAGTCACGCATGGCGGCCGCTGCTAAGAATTCGCTTAAACCGTTTTTCCAGTACGCTAAATCTGCACAGAAATCTGCCCCCAGTATTGGGCCCCCTGCTCGACTCTGAACTTCAGTTGAAATCTTAACCTGGTGAAATGACAAACTTGCTCTGTGACACGTTTGCCGAAAACTTTCTCACTCTTGACACTTCTGCCGTGAGCTTTCCTGTGCTGCCCATGCATAACAAGTGTATTCCCCCTCTTATTGTTAGTGCTTGTACGGTGATCTCTGCTTTTCGGAGGCTGAAACCATATTCTGTAACAGATCCTGATGGTATCCCCTCTGGGTTCCTTGTGCATTACCAGGACAAACTGATTCCTTTTCTTATCGAGATGTTCCAACACTTTCTGGACACAGGCTTCGTCCCACCAGAATGGCGCACTGCAATAATTACACCTATTTTCAAGAATGGCTCCAGGCAAGATCTTCGCAATTATTGCCCGATTAGTGTCACCGCCATCTAGGAAAAGTGCTCGAATCAATCATCTACCAGCACATTTTTACCTTTACGACTAGCGAAGGTCTGCTGAATGACGGGCAACATGATTTCCGACCGAATCGGTCTACTGTTACCAATCTTCCTGAATTTCATTCTGACGTCTTTATTGCTCTTGACAACAATGTCCCAGTTGACGCCATATTCATGGATTGTATTAAGGCATTTGACAGAGTCTCCCTTCCCCTACTTATTTACAAATTGAGGCAGTATGGTATTGTGGGCCCAATCCTGTCCTGGATTGAACAATGGTTAACCAATAGGACACAGTTTGTGGCAGTTAACTGGCATTATTCGAAGGCTATGCCTGTTACCAGCGGTACTATCCAAGATTCGGTCTTCGGACAACTGCTGTTTCTGCTTTATTTCAACCCTTAAAATGCTGAGGACGAGTATACTCGCCAAAAACACAAGCACAGCTTGGAGTCCTAAAAACAGAGTCCAGAGTATGCACGAGATGGCCAACAATGGAGAAACGACAACAATACCAGGTTCCCTTAACTAGCCGACTCTAGAGACGGCCGTGGCCGAGTTGGTAGAGGCGTGTCCCTGAAATTAAAGAGCTCCTTCAAGTTGCTAGTTCGAGTCTCGTCCAGGTTACCCTTACTTTTTTGGAGATAGAATATTAATTCAGCAGTCAAAGGGTTAATGACTTTGGAAACTCATCTTGTTTCACGAAGATGTTCGCCGACGATTCCAAAACTCGTGCTATTGTCAACACTGGGAATGAATACACTGCCCTTCAGAACGATTTAAACACGATGTTTGAATGGTGTGATACCTGGAAACTCTCAATGCACCCCGAGAAAATGGTTGTGATGCATTTAGGAAGCGCAACCCCGAAAGGGACTACTTTTGGGGAACGTCCCAGCTTCCTACCATAAATCAAACTGTGGACCTGGGGAGTTATCATCGATAGCAACCTCAATTTTTCTGATCACGTTGCCTCCACCATCAAAAAGGCCAACACTGTCTCCCTCATGATCAGCAGCACTATTTTTTCACGCTGTCCGGATGTTTATATGAAACTGTTCCTTACCCTCGTCCGGCCTATCCTCGAGTATTCCACGGATCTGTGGCGCCGATTCTATAAAGAGGATCTCTGTGCACTCAAGCGTGTGCATAGACGTGCCACCAAGTGTGTCTCAAACTTAGCAGATATCCCGTATCGAAGACGCCTGCATACTCTTAAACTGCCTTCCCTATGGTGGAGATTCGTTCGTGGTGCCACTATCACCCTTTACAAGATTTTGCAACAGGGCTACAGATGGCCAGTTCTTCACTCCCACTTCCAGGTTAATACCCGGGCACATACACGCGCGGTCATCCACTGAAACTCGCTGTCAATTACCATCGACACGAGTAGGCGCGTCACATGTTTTTTGCCCGGATTATTCCCATTTGGAACACCCTCCCGGAGACCGTTGTACTTACCTCTAGCAGCACCAATGCCTTCAAAAATGCCTTTGATAAGCACTTCTCTGAACCACCTGAACTTGTATACTTCTTTGAATAGGCCTACAGTCCATTATACTTTTGTATCCCCCCCCCCCTTTGTGATTGTTGTTGTTGACGGTTTGTGTTTTGCCCATTTGTATTGTGTTTTATTGACCTATGTTTGTTTTGTATTGTATTTTGTAATGCCCGGGAGGGGCGATTTAATGCCGTTCAATTAAAGTTAAAGTTAAAACTAATGCGATGGAATATGTTGACCGGGCCGTGAAGACTTATCTAAGAGCCTTCGCTCAAAGAGTATCAAGATCGCTGGGGTCTCTTCTGTCTCTGCAAACACACTAAGGATAACACTGTATGCAAGCACTGGGAAAACACCGTTTTACCTCTGGCATACATGTGAGCCGAGGAACCCTCTGCAAATTATAAATCGATTGAACTGCTGATGACAAGCATTTACACACCCTGCGCTGAACACACACATTTCAAGCTGTGCTCTTGCTGTGATAATTTATAACAATAATATCAATGCAGCAAAGGTGTTTTAGTCTCTTCAGTATGTGATTTTCCATACCGAGACTCGTGATTTAGATCGCAGCTTCTCAACCTGCCTTTGTGTGAACCGCATTGCTTCCTTTAGATGTAATTTCTTCCCACAAAAGCCACATTTCCCACTTTCCTTTTTCGAGGAAGCTGTCACATTTGTAGAGCACAACACAAGGTTGGATTTGGTGAGTGGATTTGGATCTATGCCTGGATCCACTCAATCCGCAGGTTTGTCAGGGCATCGTTCAAGACACAGCTTCTCACGATGACTCTGAAGAGGTACGAAGTTCCTTACTCTCCCAACGTGTACCCCAGGTCCTCATTTCAATTCAAAATGACTAGCACTGCAGGTTCAGAAACTCCACTGAGGTACCGTCTCCAAGTGAGATTCCACGTTTATACGAGTAAAGTGTCTGGCCATTCATAGTCGCATGCTGACAAAAGCCACACAAAATTGTTCTTCCGGTTAGCGAATGGTATAATTTTGCGTCTTGGTCTGGTTGCAACTGACGTTACTTGATCCTGTTCCTGGTAAACTTCCTCTACAAAGTCCTCCGAGTCGTGCTTGTCACCAGCTCCACTTTTCAACTAGTCTGCTTCTTCTAAATTCTCCAGAGCTGTTGACACTGATTGTTGTTGTATCTTCAGCTCTCCGAAGGTGATTCTCGATAATCTGAACTCCCTGCCGGTGCTTCTTCACTCTCATGTTTCTGCTTCTGGAGTGTCCTGTTCAGGTCTGTACCTGTCTATGGTTTGTGGATGGAAGTACAGTTCCACGTCTACCATGTTTATTGTTCTTACATGAGCTACATCATTGGTCGCCTATTTGTTAAGTTACCGCTTTCCTTAGCACTCGGTACCAACTTCACTGCAAACTTTACAGAGAATCCTGCCTGTTCATTCGACCTTCGGTGATTCTTGATCTTCGCTAACTGGTGCTCTTTGAACTCCACAGGTCTGTGCTTCTCATCGTTCCATGTTATTTTTGCAGACGCACGCATCAGGTCGTGCATTTTTCCTATGGCTCCATGAATGTGCTTCGTACTTGTGAACTGTGAGATCAGACTGGTACACCGGCAGATTAGAATTTGAAGAGGGTTCCTCGGCTCACGTGTATGGCAGAGGTAAAAAGGTGTTATCCTTAGTGTATTTGCAGAGCCAGAAGTGACCCCAGTGATCTTGATACTCTTTCAGCGATGGCTCTTACACAAGTCTTTATGGCTCGGTCAACATGTTCCGTCGCATTAGCTTGCGAATGATAAGACTCAAACCACCTGCAGGATCGCCATAGTCTGGGGGAAAGTCCATTGTCAGCCACCACTGCCTGTAAAAATTTGGTTGCTCCTGTCTTTACAGTAGTGAGTCTCGCTGACACGAGCCAGATAAATGTGTAAAAATCCACCATACGTTCCTGGCGCAGGTTTCCAGTAACAGAGTGACGAAGTCTATCTCTTGTTACGTGCATACGATAGTTCGGAATTCCTGGCTGCATCCCTCCAGCTTTCTTGGTTTGTACCGCTTAGCACATTGCGCATTGGGTTGAGGCATTGGGTTGAGCGGATTTGGAGGCACGGTTGCTAAAAGTCTATTTGCACTTGACGAGTGGTGTGAGTTGAGGTCACAAACGAACCTGCGGTCTCTGCGGCAGCATGCCCACGATTGTATTCAGGGGATGGCAGTCCTACAAGATACTGAGGGCAATCTGCTGTCCTAATTCCTGGCCCTGGGGCTATGGTTGTCCCTCACGTATTCCTCCTCATCCCTCGTACTTACGTTTTTTTGCTGTCAGTTACGTTTTTGTTTTTTATTCTAAGTTTGTCCCTTGTGTACGGTAAATACATAAATAAATTAAATAAATCAATATTGTAGCAAGTATTAAACAATAAACCATTGTGAACAGTTAAGAATGACAACTGGCTTAAAATTCATAATGTATCTTTGTGGTGTTTCTTCGTTTAATGCTAACATTTACCGTTCGTTTAATTGCCGTTTGCTTAAGGGGCAATTACATCCATTTTGACATGCATGCTTTACTTTTGGATCATTTATACAATAACTAAACACAAGAATTGCGGTAAGAATACGTTACGTACGTCCGATACAAATATTTAATTATTGCATCACCAAAACATGACATGGAGACCACCATTGTTTTGCTGGAACGCGCTGAAATTAATGCCGACTGATGTCACTCTTCGATTTCTACTCGCAGCCGAGTGAGATAGCTCTATTGGTTGCGAGACCTCGAGCGTCTGACGGCCTTAGCTGGCTGACATTTGTAGTGGCTAGCTAAGGCCGTCGGACGCTTGAGGTCTCACAGCCAATAGAGCTATCTCAATCGGCTGCGAGCCGAAATCGAAAAGTGACATCTGTCGCCATTAATTTCTGCACGTTCCAGCAAAACAATGGCAGTCTCCGTATCGTGTTTTGGTAATGCAATAATTAAATTGTTGTATCGGACGTACGCAACGTATTCTTACCGCAGTCCTTGTCTTTAGTTATTGTTTAAGTGATCAAAAGCAAAGCATGTATGTCAAAATGGATGTAATTGCCCTTTAAGTGTAATAAGTGTCTGTTTGGCTGGGTGGCTGGCTGAGCACGTTTCAATTGTCAAAACATCGAATGGCTATTGTAAATCGTGTGAAGTGGCTCTCAGTTAGTTTTTATCGCAATGGTTATTAATAATCGTAAATCGCCCAGCCTGACTGTCAAATCACGTAAAAGACGTTAACCCTACAGTGCAACAACTTTAAAAAAATATACTTTCGTTGACTTTCGTAGGTAGAATAAAGATTCAACGAACATTATTTCAATAAAATTATTCACTTACTGGGTTTTTCTTCAGCTTACGTCATTGTCGTGCTGCTGGGGCTAGAACTGTTTATTTCCATTCTTTTACCTGGATTTCATTCGGGCACTTTCGTGGTGTGGTACACGGCTTGTGTTGCAGCTTTGTTCTCTGTGTTTTCATTTGTGTTAGCAATTACACACTGGACAATATGTAATAGTTACTGGTGAGAAAATCACGGTTATAGATATTTAACCCACGGGTGCGATGATTGGCCCGACGAGAGTATGCAAATTGTGGAGTGTGGAGCACGAGACAGATTTGCATCCTCGAGTCGGGACAAACATCGTAGCCCTGGGTTAAAAATCGTTAACCGTGAGTTTTCACCAATAACTAATTTATACCACGGTTCGGACGTCAAGCTAACTTGTTTTTATTGCTAGCCTAAAATATTTACCTGCATGTTAAAAACATGAATTTAACGCTCTCCCGGTCCTTGGAATGGCGCTCCCTGAGGCCATGTCCACCGCTAGGTGGTGACCCGTTCCCGCTCCTTATCACAGTTTGTTTTGGGACGCGACAGTCGCTATCTACACGTTCTGACATGGACAAAGGAAGAAAACTTGCATCCTGCCCAGGAAAGAGTGGATTGAAATGCGGAAGAAGGCTTAACAAGCGGGATCCGCATGAACTATGCAGGAGATGCAAAGTTTGTGACTTTAAAACTTATAAATCTGCTGAACATTGTGTGGGGATGGACCCTGCGATCATCGCCGAGACTGAATCAACAAGGGCCGAATCCACCAAAAGAATGGATCGTAGGAAAAGAGCGCGAGAACTGGCTATACTAGGTGGTAATTCATCTTCAGCTCAAGATTTGGGCATGTTTTTGGATTCCGGAGACGAATCGGTAGCATCATCTAACAACCATAGGGCGCGGGCGCGTCCATTGTTGTTGTTCAGTCCGGGTCGGCAGCGAACCCCCCATCAGCGGCGGACATCGCAGGTATGGTGGCCAAATGCGTGGCAGCGGAACTCAGCAAATCGGAGACACGAAGGAAGGCAGAACAGAGAGCTGCGGAAGAAAAGTTAGCCTTAGCCACCCAGCAAGGTATTCTTGATACGTTTGCAAAGTACTTTAAGATTCCGGGCTCAAAGGAACCCCTGTCAAAGTCGGCGGCTACTGCGTCGACACCAGTCCGGACTGGCGGCCTCGAGAACCAACAGGAAAACTTCACCCCACCAGGATCTCCGAGACGGGAAGACAGTGCGGATATGAAAAGGTATGATATCGATGACTCATCTCCCAAGTGTAGGAGAATGACTATAATGCACGATAGTAACATGATGGTTTTAAGGAGCACCCCACAAATTACCGACCACTTATCGATGGGGACCGACTGGACTCGATCCGGGCTGGAACCCTCAGCATGTTCAAGCGGACTGGAGGGAGACAAGGGCGGACAAGGATGGCCGGACTTGTTCGTGTCCCAGTCCGGGACTGCAGGATGGAGCAGCTGACAGCCAAGAGCGGACTTCACGCAGTCCGGGTCTCGGCCGAACGCGGACAACCCTAACTCTACCTCGCAACCACATCTTCCGTGGGGTTTGCCAGGATCGTGGGAAAGCAAGTGGGCCACGTACGGGGGTCATTGGTCGTGGCCAAACTACAATGGTTGGCCACAACAACCGGGTGCGATTACGGGTAGCCAAGGGCCCGCAGTCACGGGTTGGCAATCCCCCCTCACCAGTGCTAAATAGTACGACGATGGGTCAGTCCAACACTAGCAGTGCATCGATCACCAATACAGTGCCAGTGAATAACTCGGTACTTTTAATCAGTCCTGTGCCTTCTGTTGGTGGAAATCAGTGCGCGTAAAACATTATCGACCCTGGCCATACTCCTGAGAGTGACTCGAGAGGTACACACAGTAATGCCGGTACGGTCGACGTACATTTTCGGATCGACCCGGACAACTCGAACGGATTGGGTGATAGGGTGGACACAGTACTTGAAGCCATAGAATGGAAGTGGGTGGTGTACGAGGTGTACCGATCGTTACCTACCGACCGACGAGGTGTACCGATCGTTACCCACCGCATTTTGCCCTTAAGTAGTGGTGCAGGAGACCCCAGTGGGGGAATCGCCTGCGACTTCGTTCGCAAATCAGGACCGGATCGCGAAAGCAGTATGTAACCTTCCACAATCCCAAGTGTTATTCCACCAACTCCTTGTGAATGGTGGTGTGCTCACGGATAAAGGGAAAGTGTTGTCAGCAGTGACCCCCCCCCCTCGACTTATCGAAAGGAAACCTTTCCTTCTCAGTCATAAATGGCGGGGCCCCACCGACAACAAGTTCGTACAACGAAACGGATTATATACCAGTAGAGAGCAAAACACACATGGAATCAGTGCTCCCACGTCCCCCTTGGATCAAAGTGGCCACTTCCCAATATGAAGAAGAGGAAAAAGTCATTAGAGCCACTCTGCGAGCTAACTCTACAGCTGATATGGCTTACACAGCGGCGACACCCAAATTAAAAGATTTCTTGACAGCTAACCCGGAGGACAGAGACATAGGAGACATTCACAAAAATTCACCATGGTTGTTCAATGGCGAATTGCTTACGATTGCTCCAGAACTCAGGGAAAAAGCCAGTGACCAATTAACAGCGCCAACGCAGCAGTGGTAACGGAAAGGGTTCCTCAAATCAGTCATTTCGTGATCACGCCCCACGAGGGGGCGTTACACCACCACCAGGTGTTCCAAAGACCCAACCGCAAACCCAACAACCCTCTAGCGGACAGACCAGACCAGACTGGTGAGTAAGGGAGCTCATCAGGAATCGCCACCGGGCACACAGGGTTTCTACAGCGCAGCGAGAATCATTCTGAAGCGAAGCGGGGGATAGGGCCTCATTTTCAATTTGCGGTGCCTCACTGGTTTCATTAAGTGCGACCACTTCAAAATGGAAACATTGGGGTCGATCAGAGAAGCTATTCAGCCAGGGGAGTTTACCACGTCAATGTCAATAGACTTGGAGGACGCAAACCTCCATGTCCCTCTACACCCGTGTGTTTAGAAATTTTTACGACTGGTCTACCAAGGTAAGATTTACCACTTCGTAGTTCTTCCCTTTGGCCTGTGCCCGGCACCGCACGTATTTACAGTTGTGATGAAGCCAGTGTTAAGAACCCTGCATCGAATGCTGATCGATGTTAACGCATTCTTAGACGATTGGCTGTTACGACAAGCGAACAGGATAAAATTGGAATGGAACACCTCTCAGTGCATCAAACTCCTGTCAGTGTTGGGATCAGGAGTCCTTCAGCAGCTCAAGTTTGTGGAGGGAGAGGGGTGGGTGGGAATTAGACAGATGCATCATTTTGCTGGTTTGGCTGATAAGCTCGCTCGTGTTTTCGAAGCTGTTCGGAGTGAATAAACTTCAATATGTGAGGCAGCAAGGATAGACAGACTGCGGAAATTCCGGCAAGGTAAGTAACTCTTTTTGTGCGTTTGTAGTTTGAGTATTGTTTCAAAACGTACGGTGTATCGGTATGAATGAAGGTCATTCCAGTTTAGTTTATGGAGGGGGGAGTGGGTGGTAGATGGACGAGTCTTTTGGCTGAAGTTTGTGGGAGTTGGACAGATCCGTCGTTGGCCAGATTTCATGCTGGTAAGCTCTGTCATGTTTCGAAGCTCTTTGGAGTGAATAAACTTCGATATGTGAGGCAGCAGGGACAGAATGATACTGTGGGATATTCTGGCAAGGTAAGTACTTCATATTGTGCGTTTGTAGAGTGAGAATTGTTTAAAAAGTATGGTAGTAGGGTATCGGTATGAATAAAGGTCATTCCATTTTAGTTTGTGGAGGGAGGGGGGGGGGAGTTACCCGGAGTGAATGAACTTAGATATGGGCAAGATAAGTGAGTCAGCAGGGATAGAATTTCATTCTAAACATTCCAACACCTTAAGTAAGTCCTTTTGTACGTTTTTATTTCGTTATGTTTTCGGATGCTGTATTTGGTTGTTGGTGTGCGTATTCAGAAGTGTCTGAAGTGTGGGTTATTGGCAAAAGTGTGAAGTAACTTGACAAAGCTATTATTTTTACCACAGTGATCCAATCCCTTCTACTCACTACATGTTTGGTTTGCCTAATATAAAGTTGGATTGTTAAGCACACCTAAATGAAGTGGCAGTCGTAATGGACTTCGATTATTACGAAGCATTTGTTTAGGTTATTTTACAAAGAACTAAGAAGAGAAATGAAACTGGCATAATAAGAGAACAAACATCTAGCATAGCATCTGGGGACTGAAATGAAGACTACTGCAATAGATAAGAAAAAAAAAAGGACGTATTATCCTGTTCAATTTCTGGCCACGTGAGAACATGTGAATTTGGTTTTCTCCTGTTAGAATGCACAACACTGGCTATCACTGCAGTCCCCAGACACTACGATGGGTATGTGTTTACACAAGAACTACGAATTTATAGCGACCTGCTTACAGGCTACTTAGTTTTTCTAATATTGTTTACAACAATGTTGCAAACACGCTGAAAGCACGGCCTCTAGTAATGTTGTAGAATTCATTGTTAAAATTTTCATTGTTGAATGGACAAACTCGTCGCATACTGTACACACAAAACCAACTAGAAATACTGCAGACATCTGGGCTGGTATTAGATGTTTGCCTATCTTTTGGACAAGGATTTGTAACATTCAGTCAAAAAGATAAAATCCACAATCAGTGAAGTGATGCAGTATTAATGTTATGATTTGGGGTAATATATGTATATAAAGACAGCTTTGTACAAAAATAAACACATAAAATTACTAAAAATTCTTAAATTTCTTTTAATACACAAAATAAAAAAAAATGCAACAATACGCTATTCACAGCACATTGAGAACCAAAGTTCTGTCAATTTTAAAAACCAGGACCACCGTACAAAAATACGGGGAGTATATTTCCTTAAATTCACTATACTGATAAGTCTGCATTGGTAGAGAATTGTTAGCAGAGGTCACCACTTGTATGACAGGTTAGAGATGTGTGCTACGTTGTCATTGTTAATTTTAGTGTCTTTGTTTTTAAACAATAGGTGTTACAATGCCAAACAATGTCAACGTAATGATAAAAAAAACACAATCAGTCAGTCTGTAAGCCACCCTAGCCAACTAAAGTAATTTTGTCGGTTTCAGTTTTAGGTACGGTACCTGGCGCATGGGCAATATTTCTACTTCATCTGGGCGTTAACAGAGCATACTAAAATATGTATTCCTTAGTACTGATTAGCCACACACGCACACACACCTGTTGTTTTTTACGATGGTCCTGTGAAAACTTATAAATGAGAAGGTCCAATGTTAAAAAAAAAATTGAAATTTAATAATATAGAAAGTGGAACCCTTACATCAGAGGAATACATCGAGTAAGCAGATACACACACAGTAGTGTCATTTACACAGTAATGTGTTTGTTAGAGACCCGTGTTTTCCAAGAATAACTACCGGGTATGTCACTTTCGCACAAAAGCCCACGATGCTTTCTGCAGCGAAGAAAGTAACGATTCTGCATCAGTTACTACAAATTCTGCGACACAAAATTAAGTATAAATGTTACGTTTTTGCTACGTTACAAAATTAAGCAGAAAGTTGAGCTACTTACTTCACTAACGTAGAAATAAAAAAAAAAATGTTATAACCTCGTACTAGGGTGTGTAAGTAGAAAAATTTTAATTCGAGCCGAGTTTGCAACAGAAGAATCGAGTATCGAGCCGAGTTCGAGTATTTGATGAAAATATTTTGTTTGCAAGTTTCTCTTCAATTTGGTAAGATTATAAGAACAAAGATGGTGCTTAGCTGACTGTGTGACTCATGGTTTTCCAGTTTTAAGGATATAACTTGAAAATGGTTTCAATTATTGACTTTTAATCTGCACCACTGGAAAGCTCTCGTCGAGACGATCGATTTGGTATATTACAATGTCAAAATCGGTGAAAAATTTACGTAGTTATCGCATTTTCGCCAGATTCGATTTTTTCGAGTATGGACGCGAGCAGCCAGCCGAATTCGAGTACAAGTTTCATACTCGGCTCGGCTTGAATATTTCGAGTATCGTACATCCCTACCTCGTACACATTTTCAAGTATCGCTTGCAGGGATCGACCGGATAGCATTTTACTGGATCCAGATCAGTTCCGGATAATTTGATGCTAGCGCCGGATCGGTTCCGGATCTAGGTTCCGGATCTGGGCCGGTGCAGAATACCGGGTAATTCACACACAAATGATGAACTAACGTTGTTTAGTTTTTCCCCTTATAAGTTGCAGATTGTGTTAATTTCCGTTCTGTTTTACATTACTTTCTTACATTAAACACTTGAAAGTCTTACGCTATTAAGAGTACAGTACAGTATAAGTGCCTATAGGTTACAGCACTCTAGTGGTTTGGCAATGTTGCTAAATTCTGATAATTTTTTTTAAACAAACAAAGCACTCGTTAGGTTAATCAATCGGAAAAGATTTTTCTAAATTAAGGATTTTTTCATTGATTAGCCTAGCCTACTGCTTCATTTTGAAAAATAATTTGCAGAATTTTGCAACATTTGTGAAATCAGTACACGATATGCATTTATATTATATTAAAATGATTGAATTTTGGTTACATAAAAAAAATTATTAATTTTAATTAGTATATCCTACAGATAACTGTTCAGCATGGAAATTTAAAAATAAAGTCGGACTAGCCTATAAAGAATTACTTACATTTTTTATGTATTTGACATTACAAAAAAAAGCAATACAGAAAAAATTATATACTGTTTATACTGGGTGGTCGAAAAGTCTGGTCACACGCAAATAACTGCCGATATAATGGTCCTACGTTAATTCTAAAGACATATTTGTAATGTAAGTCAGATATGGGGAAGCCAATGAAGATAATTTCAATGACCTTGAAAACAGCATTCAGGGTCATCAGCATTCTATTTTCCAAATGGCGCAAGATACAGCACAAAAGTGAATTACAAAGTTGTACGCGAGCGTCAAACATGACAAACAACGAAAACAGATTGAAAATCGGAGCATAATTGCAATCGTTATGAGGAAAACAAAATAGCAACAAAGTCTTCCCTGAATGTTTTAACTGCCATGCATGCCAAGCTTCACTGCATGACCCAAGGAATTCGTCACCGACGTATTGACACGACCTTTTGTTACACCCTGTATATTGTTTTCTATAGGCTTCTGATTATATGTAATTATGAAACAGAGCATCAAATGGTATTTTTTTTTTTATTTGTGTGCTTGTTTAATTTGATTGGATTTCTTCACTAACAATATATTTTTTAAATATATAGTTTACAGAATCATATCAAATTTATGTGTGAAAATATATTTGAATTTAATATTTATAATTTGATAACACAAACGTATCCAGTTTAATAAAAAAAATTCAATATAAGTATAAAAGAAGATAGTTACATAGGATTGTTGCTGCCAGCCTAATGCTTAGCGAAGCTAACATCTCTGAAGATCTTTGCTTTCCGGAAATATTCTTTTATTATTTACGTATAAAAATGTAATTA
>JAHWFP010181597.1:0-14761 GCA_023313725.1 Lithobius niger | reverse complement strand
AACAAATTTGGTTTTTGACGGATATCACATCTTTTATAATCTTTTTTTCATGCTTCTTTGTAGCCGGCGATTCACTTTTAATCCTTTAATACAGTTGCATTTCATTTACCACGTATTTAGCACTACCTACAAATGTACTGCAACTCTTACAATAGTGTTCCTTTGTTCCTCAACATTTCTGTGCCCAAAGGTAACCGTGGAGGAAGAATTGTCCTTTGTCCAATAATTGGTTAACCATCGTCGATAGAAGCAATCCAAGTTAGTCCCTGAAGTATACATTTCAAATGGAAACTTAAAACTTAGCTGGTTTTTTTTTTTTTGTTGAAAACAAATTTGGTTTTTGACGGATATCATATCTTTTATAATCTTTTTTCATGCTTCTTTATAGCCGGTGATTCAATTTCAATCCTTTAATACAGTTGCATTTCATTTACCACGCATTTAGCACTACCTACAAATGTACTGCAACTCGTACAATAGTGTTCCTTTGTTCCTCAGTATTTTTTTGTGTCCAAAGGAAACTGTGAACGCCATTCAACATGTACATACAGCCGTTGGTGTTTTTGAAGATGTTAAAAAGCAGGACGCCACTCCTCTCTCCTCATGACATCATTTCCTTAGCTTTCTCTTCTCTCCAGTTTTTTTTTGCATTTGGTAATGGTTGGTTTTCCGGTGGTGATGCCCTGTAATTGACTGGGGCGCGGGGGTGGCAGGGACGGCCGCAACCCCCCATTAAAGGTTGTTTGTTGGTTAAGCCCTGGGGCCAAATCAAATTGTTTTCTTTTCTGTTTTTCTCTTTGGTTGGTTGTTCTGTTTTCTCTGTAATGCTGGATTATAATGATGTGAAAAAAGAACATTCCTCGCAAAGGCATTGCTGTTCCATATGGCAATGTGGTTTCAACAGCTTACTTGAAAAGAACCGAGAATTAGTTTGGTCGCAGAATCGTTCTTCCCTATAATCTAATACGTCTGTCTATACGTGAAATAGTTTTTTCCTTCGAATAAATCAGTAGCCTAATTTTTTCCCCTCTCTATGACTGGGTCTCTTAAGCTTGATGCTAGGAATTAAATGAAAAATATTTTTAGATTTGAAGGCATTTAGAGGAATGCTGCATGGACTACTGTTGGCCAATGATGTATTTGGGATTTCCATGTATTTTAAATATAAGTGCAGCATCAGATTATAAAGATGAACAATACCATTTGTTTGTGTAGCTTAACAATAGTTCCTAAACCTAAGATTATGCCTGTGCACGATATTAGAAATTGTGTAGCAAAATTGTCCCTCTACGTCCAGATACGTTAGCAGTTGAAAAGAAGTAATCGAAACAGTTTTCTTTTTCCCTTTACTTATCACTGGATCCCAATCTATCCTTCTAGCTCACAGAACGGGGACACCAATGCAGAGTAGGTTATAACGTGTAAAGTGATTAGAAGATTTTAGTTTGCAAACATGCAAGTTTAATCCTTCAAATCTCATTACTTTGTGGAGATGAGGAGATTTAGTGTAAAGCTGTTCCTGGAGACAGTGAGAGTCCACAAATTTACAAATGCATCAAATTGATGAATTGATGAATTTGTCGGGGGTCTCACTGTCGCCAGGACAAGCTATTACACTTTATAAGTTTAACCCGTTCACGGCACTCCTGTGACAGGGACGAGTAGTGAGCTCCCCAATTAGCGGGTTCTCGATGAGCCCTAAGAAAGTGAACAAAGCATAGCCGAATAGCTTGGAGTAATATTTTTGTCATTTATTGATTTCCTCTTATGCTTTTTGATTGTTGACTGTCCCTCTCCATTCCTACAATTTACGGAATATATAATATTCTCCTGTATTTTTGCAGGTGATAAACCCCACGTGTGTGAACTGTGCCACAAGCGGTTTGCTTTGGCGTGCAACCTGAGGGCTCACGTCCGCACTCACGAAGGTTAGTTAAGTTTTCTACCTCGCCCTTTCAAATTATTTCTACAATTTTATACTGATTTTATTAGAGTTTGTAGTCATAGTCATGTAGTCACTTCAGGTGGCGCAATCACTCTTTTTCAAGATGTTAGTGAATATTTATAACTCCGGTTCTAGGATATACTGAGAACTGCTTGATATTTAATTCTCAGACTTTTCCTGCTGCTTTGGCGTAAAAAGGCCCAATCAACAACATAGCGTGGGATGGGGAATAAAACAATATCCAAACCAGCACTGTAAGGGTTCCCTGGGGTCCCTGTCTAATAGAACTCCTTCGATGACTGGATGTGATCATTAGGTGTGTCAATTAGTCATTAATCATATTTCAAATCATCCTCGTCAAGCCAACGTATTCCAAACCTAGCAATTTCTTAGGTTTAACATCATCTGGTGTAATTCTTTACGTGACCTTATCCGGGTGTTTGTTTTGATGTTGGCAGTCGTGAGTTGCCCGGGTGTTTGTTTTGATGTTGGCAGTCGTGAGTTGCAAGCCAGTGTTTCACCTTCTTCACTCGGATGTATAATTTTGGTCAATTCAGTTTTTGTCAATCCAACCATTCTGGGCTGATGTCTAGTGAATGAAGGGTAATGGGCAGGGTTTTGAATCATTTCAACTTTAGTTCTCGTAAAGTGAAGTGTGAAATTCGTGTGTGGATAGCATTTGTGATTTGAAATCGTTTTGCAATGTTATTTGGACCATTCTCATCTGTGTTATTCTGTGTGGGAGATGGTTTATTCAACTGTAATGTGTTTCTTATGGCACTGAAGTTTTGGAAAGTCTCTGCTTTTGCGATGTAAGTTTTTTGAGGCTTGTCTCTTTAATATCTTGGTTTAATATGCAACTGACTGGCAGCTTTATTCTTACAGTCGATGATGGTGGGAGCGATTTTTAGCTCTAGACTATTTAGCCCACGAGAACGATGCGACTATTTATGAATTGCCATTGTTGTTCCCTGTATATCTAATACAAAATTTGCTTTCTCAAGGTTCTTCACACACACACAAAAACACATAACAGGTTCTCACTTTGTCACAAGGCAGCTAGGTGTTCTGTGTGCAGCAACATGACAAAAATGATAACGTTTTGATTTTTTTTAGCGACTGCGTATCAATTCCCATGTTTAGCCTACACACTGTACTGCATTTAGTTATAGAACCTAGTCTTTAAATACGAAACATGCAAGATGGCCCTGTTCAATGCAACTTTTTAATAAATGAGTTTCTTCTTACTCTCTTTGAAAGCAGCTTAAAAAAAAAAAAAAAGATTCCAAAGCACTAAATAAATCCAGTCTGTATGACGTTGAATTTACGTGCCTCAATTACAGATGAATTAAATATTTTTTGCCCATCTTATCTGTGATTATTTTTTTCTGCATTGTCCAGACCTTGAGCTCCCAAGTGGCGCAGAACAATATGCATGACCTCCTGTTAGCAATGTTTAGCAACGTTTCCTGTAAACCACTTGTCTTTGTCTCTGCTTGACGTGTTTTCCCCTCTTATCATTTTTTTTGCTGCTCTTGTTCTAAATTGTATATTCAGCTTTTAAATTGTTCATAATGTGTTTTTTTCTTTCTTTCTTCAGGCGATCCCCAGGAAGAGTGCATCAAATGCAAGAAGACTTTCTTGGCTTCCAGTAACATGCTGCTTCATGGTTATTGCCAGATGTGTTACCACAGTAACCAGGGCATCCCGCTCATTACCAAGTCCCACAAAGTACAAGACATGCTGTCTTCGCCTGAAACAGACACTCTTCTTGAAGATGAGTGCTGTTCCTCTTGAGAAACGTCTCAAAACACTAATTTCACCAAACACGTGTATAATCTTCATCGTCAGTAATGGACACTTTATCGTAATGTCTGTGCCCCTTGTCGATATCCAAAGTGAACTGTGTCACTATGTTAGGAATATGGTGGGACCCAGGACGTTGCCTTGTGGGATACCTCATCGAAACACAGTGCTACGAGAAATGAAGTGCTGATTTAAATGACGTCATGCTCCGAGAACAAAAGCGGCCACAAAAACAAGGATGGCTACCTATACGACGTCATGCCACGAGAACAAAGACAGCCACAAAACAAAATGGCTACTAAATCAAACGTTGCTGAAGTAACGAAACTGAAAGTGAAAGTAGTGACCAAATAACCCCAATGATTGGGACATAAAGTGGGCTTCCAGGTGCAATTGCCTGTCACAGACTTTGTTTCAGGGGTAGAAACAAATGACTGTGACGGAGAAAAAGACTTATTTTTTTTGTAGATAATTTTTATGCGCGTGGAACTTAATCTGTCATCACGAACTGAGATTTGATCATTGACATCGCTATTTTTTTCTATTTTTGTAAATAAACTTAATTAATCAAACATGGGAGAGGGTGACGAATGATAACCAGTCACACCCAAGAAGATAGTATGTAGTTTTTAAAACATAATGAGGGAAGAGGAGACGTTAACAGAACACGGGGGTTTAGGGAAGAAAGATCATGAATTTAAATGCATTTATTGGGAATTTATGCTGGGCAATGTGCGAATATTTTGCATTTAGATAATGTTGATAATTGTTTATTTGAATGAAATCCCTCTCCCCATCTCTTTTCCAGACAGTTACCTTTGCAATACTCATAGTTTTGTTGTTTTATATTGCACTGCTGTATGAACGTTGCACATATTAGTAATTGATTACCAATCAAAAGATAGTTTCTTTAGAATTGAAAATGTGTTAAAATCAAATACTCGAAGGGGGATGTTACAGCAGGGTTAGTGGTAGCTATAGTAATAATGGACGTAATGTCTGAGCCCCTTGTCGATATCCAAAGTGAACTGTGTCACGAAGTTGAGAAATATGGTGGGACCCAGTACGTTGCCTTGTGGGATGCCTCATCAAAACACAGTGCTACAAGAGTTGAAGTGGTGAGTTGTTTAACTTTTTGTGGCCGAGAACAAAGCGGCCACAAAAACAAAGATGACTACCTTTTGCTTATTTACTTTTACTGTTCTGATGTGTTCTAAACCTTTTAAATAGGATAAACTTCATTTTGCCTTTTGTAAAGGTTGCAACAGATGTGCGCGTGGTTCCCATCAATTTTGCGGTAGGGTTTTGCCAAGACCAAATAAATTTAATGGTAATTAAAGTATAATTAAAGGCAACTATACGATAGTTAAAGGCAAGTCTCTACCGATCACCTAATTACATGTCTAACCAATTGAGTGTTAAATTAACCAATACCGAACCAATCTCAAACTCGTAACAAAGTAGCAAAACCCACAAATTAGATTTACAAATATCAATAACCAATGGTTTTAATTACAACACATGTTCTTAGCAAATTGCTGCCGTTTTTATCAGGTGTATGTTTGTCAGTATATTTTCAAAGAAATTTGTACTTACCACACTTTCAGTTACAACTGGGTTCGTACCACCTTTGAATACCTTACAAGTCCTATTTTTCATTTTTGCTTTTACAAGGCCTTGAATGTTACTGAAAAATATAAAAAATCCAATACTTGGTCTTTAAAAGTTCTTCCTTATAGTCACAGGCACTTTAAATATGCAAGCTCTAAATAACAAGCTCTAAATAACAAGTTCTCTCATTAATTTATTTCTTTTCTTATATACGCATAGTTTTAATTTAATTTATTTTTGTGAAAATAGAGTTGGATGCCAAAAGGCAACCTCATTCGGCCGGACTTATCTATAAATCTTTAGGATAGATTCCTACCATTTTTGCGTATTTACCTTTCCTAAGCTTTTTTAAGCTTTGTGATTCTGGGAATAGTTCCTTGAATTTTGTGAAATTTGGAAGTCCTTTATGGTCCTTGATACTGGTTTTTAAGTTGGTACGAACATTGCATTATCACTGCTGAATAAAAAAAAAAGAACAATGAACTTGAAGAATGTACTAGTGGAAAGCTGGAAAATACCTTTAAAATGGCGCAGTGAAACGTCAGAATTTGTTGACCGAAAAAGAAAATATTGATCGGTTCGTTTTTGAAGATAAGAACTTACCAATGATCAACCCATCAGCTAGTATTGATGTGATACACTCTTAATTAAAGGTACCAAAAACAGAAATTTAAACAAAATTTAATTTCAAACTCTTTGGGTAATGTCATATAGGTATCCTGATAAAACTTTCTCTCAAATCTTAACCTATTATTGTGTAGGATTTGCTACCTTTAACTTTTTTTTTAAAGTTTTTTCTTTCTCTTTTGGTGCCATAAGTGTTTTTAAGATTATGCAAAGTGTGAAGATATGACAAGTTGTAACTGGTACCAAAGACTAATTCTTATTCGCGGCAAATTACTTTGCAAAATAATGCTTTATTAAAACTTGAAATACTCGTTTGCTAATACTCGTGTAACAATGATATACGGTAGGATGTGGTTGCCAGTGATCTCTGTGGGATAGACCTATTTCGTCAATTCGTCACAAAGGTTGTGCGCAAGGTTGTGAGCGTAATTACAAACAAGCTAGTTACTGGCTTAATACTCAATTTTTTTTAAATGCATAACTTGTACAAAAAATGTAACGTTCATCTAAATGCAAATTTGTAATTCTTTCTGCAAAAAAATTTGTTGAACGCAACATTTTAAAAATCAAACTTGTAAAACTAATAACTGAAAAATACTCAAGTCTTTCCATAGTTATGTTTACGAACAGTAGTGATGTTACGTTTGAGTTACGGCTATGCCAATTCTCATGTAAAAAAATTGTTGGGATACGTAAAGCACAGTTACAGATACAAAATGCACCACAAAGATACACATGGAATATACTTAAAGCATGGGGTCAGCATAAAAGCACAAATCACAGATGCGGTCCAAAAATAAAAGAAATTAGCATTAAATTATTAATAACAAGAGAAAAACAATGGGGTCATTACTGCTAAATCACTTGTCATCTTTGGCAATTCACAATGCTGGAACCACTGTACACTTAGTTTATAACCCTCACTCTCTCATTAGGGTTTATTAAACAGTAGTCACACTTTTGTTTTGCTTATTAAGCACTACTCTACAGTGCACCAAAAGCATTCGTACATTAACGTGTCCAACAATGTAACATTGTACAAATGTGATTTTCATTGTTTTTAAGTTCTCGTGCATGTCGTCTGCTCATTGGACAGAAAGAGTTAGTGCATTTAAAAGTATTCGAAATGCTCTATGGTGTTCAGTATCTGTTACCCTGTAATGTTCACTCATGACATGCCTGGACTGTTGGGGAAGTTATTCGTAAATACGTAGCTTGTGTTGTCGCATACCAATATGGAGTTTGTGGTTTGTACAAGTTGCATAATGCAAATATATGTTGAACAGAGTTGTGGGTCTTGTGTTTCCACCATGCCAGTGGCAGATTGCCCAGTTTTTTTGTATTGCGCTATAAATCATGGCCTTGTAGCTTTAATACAACTCCCATAAAAAAGCACTCCTCTAATGAGGTTAACATGTTTATGGAGGTGAATTTTACTGGAATCACTTGGCAGCACGACTTTACATCATTTTGGTTTGTCAGATGAGGTAATGAAGTACTGTAAATGTTTCAGAAAAAGCAATGTCTATATTAGCGTCTACAGGCTTTATACCGAGTTGAGAGTAGTAAGAAAGTGCAAAAAAAGATAAAATCAAAAGCTCAAATATTTATTTCAAAATCAAAAGCTCCAGTAAAGATTATGAAAATATAGCTCTATTTTAACAATGTAGCATGCGTACTCAAGAATCAAAAGAATAAGTAGAAGAAAAAGACTGCAAAGGCATCTCTGATTGTATTTTTAAATACCAACGTTGCTGTAACGTTAATATAGCCAGCCTACTGAAAACAAACAAGAATTGTGCATGCCTTAATCTTGCATACCGTAAATCCTCCGTTTCTGGCCAGGTCCTCAATTATAGCCTGGTGTTTTCCGAATCGTGGGTTAGTAGTAGCCGGTTTCTAGTTGTAGCCTGGTCTCTAAGAGAAGCCGGGTCAAAATGGCTCAAAGTTTCTGTAAAGAGCATGTCCATCACATAAACAGATACCGTATCCAAATTAAAGAGTAATGATAAAAGTATTCATGTGACATTATTTACCGTTTTTAATGTCAGACACATACTCTACATGAATTGATACTGGAAATTTCCTTTCATTTTTTTGTTATAGTTGGGTCTCTAATTGTAGCCACGTCCAAATGGCGTGAATTTTAACCAGTAGCCTGTTCTACAATTAGAGGATTTACGGTATTAACGTTTTCAATTAATAAACAAATTCAGATGAAAACCTGTGCAAAGCTTTCAAATAATATTGCGTAACTTCAGGTAATATCGTGCAAAATAAAGTAGTGCATTAAATGACTAAATTCATATTTTAAAATGTATTTATCAATCCTTAAGAAAAGTACTCTTTAATATTTTAAAACCACCCCAGGCAACTATAAAATGTGGCATTGGACACAAAACCAGAGAGATAATGAGTCATGACTTAAGTGGCCTTGGTTCAGCTTGATTAGATCTAGATTTTTTTTTTCTCAAAGTACATTCAATGTAAATTACTCGACATCTCTATTTGCAGTTTCGATCAACTTTTTGTGCAACCTCAACCTGATCCAATACCTGTCTATTAGCAACACTGAGCCAATCTAGTTTGATGATTGTGTTGTTTTTGTCTGTGTGTGCGCGTTTTCTTTACATCAACAAGACTTACTCTGTGAAACCCACAATTGCAAAAATGTTAACGTCCGAAAATGTTCAAATTTCAGTCTTCATGCTAAGTCCATTCCTTCAACAGCACAAACTAAATCCATGGTGTTGTCTTCCAGGGCCGGATTAAACCTCGTAAAGGCCTGGTGCTTACGGTTTATTGTGGGCGTATCCTCCCAGTCCCCCCCCCCCCCCAAAAAAAAAGGATTTTTCTTTTTTGAACAATAATTGTTTTTGTAAAAACAGTAAAAGCAAAACACTTTTTTATTCATTTAAAATAGTACCTTATTTTCCCCTTGACCATAAGGCACCCCCTTAATCCGGCCCTGCTCTCTTCAAGGGCGGATCCAGACGAGTCTTAGAGGGGCTACAGAAAGATTTTTCTGTGTGTTTAGAGCAGTTTTGTCTTAATTTATCACATTTCCCCCAATAATTTCAGTAATTTTTCTGAGGTTATTTGCTTTGGAGGGGGGGGGGTGGCCCCTCCCTTGGATCCACCATTGGTTGTCTTCTGGCATAATCTTTTTTATATCTCTGTTTACGTATTTTAAGTAACTACTCGTATGGCTAGCATTGGAATGTATTGCTCTAGCCTAATGCATTACAATCAACAAAAATATTGCTATCTGATTACCCAATCAACAAATGGCATTGCTGTGTCCATTCCTGCTATAGAACCAACATACCCCTGTTAACGGTAAACAAATATTATTATTCGAAAATTACAATTACAGACATGCTTGCTATGTCCATTTGCTCTACACCACAAGCAATTAGTAATAAGTTTTCCGTCTTTGTTTTGCTGTGTTTTGAATTCTCAAGTGAGTACATGTGTGGTTGGCATCGAAATGAATTGCTGCAATGTGTTAATATCGTCTAGAATTGACAAAACATTCCAATTTGAGCACTCCAGTCATGAGCGGATCCAGAATGAAATCTTGGAGGGTGCCACAAGGTGATTTTTTCTGCATTTTCATGTATTTTTCGGCTAATTTAACTGCGTGTTATCAACAGTTTTGGCAGTTTTGAATTTATTTGCCTTGGAGGGGGCCGCAGCCCCCTCGGCCCCGCCCTTGGATCCGCTCTTGACTCCAGTCAACAGTAATCTGTATCACGCCTCATCCCTGTGCCGAACAAAGTCCCTGATGCTGTCTTCTAGTAATAAGTTATCTTTTTATGTCTTTGTTTTGATGTCTTAAGTGACTACATGTGTGGTTAGCACTGAAAATATATTATCTTGAACCGGTGAAATGGTCGTTCATGAATATGTAACTTTTGCAAGGTCGGCACTTTTATCGAGGAACATGCTGGAGCCTCAAGGTTTGTGCTTGTTTTTCCCGCTTGTGAACCCCATATAATACGCAAAACAACTTCTTTGCTAAAGCACTTAACTGTCTTCCAAAGAGATTTAGGCCTAAAGTGCAATGATTAGTGCGTTTTGGTGTTTTATAGTCCCCATCAGTAGAACTAATACATGTAGCGATGTACCTGTTGTAATATATCGCGCGTGCATTCATCGGTTTGTGTGAGAGCTTTATTACATTATGTGCCTTTTCTTTAATATTATAATTTTTTTTTTGTTCTGGTAAATCACGTCGCTATAGGTGTGGGTGGTCGTTCTTTGGGTGGCCGTTTGTTCACTTCTCGACGAAACAACTCCATTTTTCGTTTGCGATGACATTTTCCCACATGTTACATCGAGCCTACTGAACGTTTACATTTGTAAAAAGAATTGTGCGATTGTCAAAAACGGTTTGTAGTTTTAGTGAAACCAGCTACAAAGGGTCGGCATCGTAAAAGTTCTTATTTACATGCCATAGATCAAATTAGCATATGACCACTGACATTTGTAAGAAAACCGTGGAATTATTAAAAGATACGTAAATCGCTTAGAACCAGCTGTAAAGGGATGAACGGTTTTGTCTTTTCCACAACGAAGATCAAATTAGCATTTTGAGTATAAATGCTTATTTCTTTTACCTACAGAGTGTCATATATATTACTCTACTGAGTATTTAAACATAACCCGGGAATTGTTTTTTTTTTAAAAAGGACTAAAAAACATAAATGTGAAAGCTAACATAAACGGTTAAATTGTTTACATTCCGTGGTCAAATTAGCTTACTAAGCTTTTACACATGTAAAAAGACTGGAATGGCTTAAAGATGGCTGCAATTCTCGTAAAACGGCCTATAAAGGATGTCGTAAATGGAATATCGTTTACTTAATACTGCAAGAATTATCTTACAAATATAAATTTGAATTTGTAGTGGAACTAATAAACAAAATTAAGTAAGTGAATGAATTATCTAGGCATTGTATTCCGCAGTCGTAGGTCTACGAAGCCTCAACCCTCATTTTGAAGTAAAATTTCAACGAAAATAAGGCAGTTTGGTACTTGCTGCATCTAAGCGCACGTTTCTTAATTTTAATATGTTTATTTTTTAATGGGTTGTCACTTAAGTTTCCTGATGGTGCAATTGCTTTAGGATGATTTATGGAGTTATAAAGTAAAGTCATAAAAATAAAACTAATGCTATGGGGGGGGGGGGATCCCAACTGTTGTCAAACTACATCAGTGGCATCCAGTCTGGCTGGGTCAACTCATTGGGTTATTTCAAATTTTGTTGCCAGCAATTTTAATTTTAGTAGGTCGTGCCCACCTATTTACATTCATTTTACATCAATTAGCTAATAAATTTCAGGTTTTAAGACATATTTATGAAACGTAAATGATACGGAAGTGGGGACAAATCCACCCTTTGGTTTTTCATAAATGCGTATCTCTATAAATAGGGAGATGATTTATTATAGGATAGATTATCAGAGAGTTGTAGCCCACTCACTTTTATCTGTATCAATGGATTAATATCAGATCAATTAGCAGTGGATTTGATGACTTTATTCTAACGTTAGTGAAAGTAAACAACTTTACCCAGGTCGAAATCTCAAAACTTGATCATTGATGTTGCGATGCAGATAACAATCTCGCTTACAAAGGTTGGAGAGGATTAGGACAGTTTAGAGAGGTTGGTTAGGTTAACGAGAGGTTTAGGAGAGTTTGAGAATACACTTCATGGCCATGGTGAAGTTTACTAGGCATTCTGGGCTAATTGGCATTATTAAACACAAACCGTTCCTAATAATGCTTGCTAAGATTGCTAAACAGGAATGCTTAGTAAATATTCGCTGTTAATTATAAGCATGATTAGTCAAATTAAGCCTATACACACACAAATACCGGCTTGATTACTTAAAGCTAATCCTAATCACACAAATGGTAGGCCTAATTACTTAAAATATAAGCCTAAACACACAGATGTAGGCCCAACTGCTTAAATTATAAGCCTAATCATGTAAATATAGGACTAATTACTTAAAATATAAGCCTCAACACACAAATATAGGCCTAATTACTTAAAATATAAGCCCCATTATACAAATATAGGCCAAATTACAGAAAATATAAGCCTCATCATACAAATATAGGCTTAATTACTGAAAATATAAGCCTAATCACGCAAATATAGGCCTAATTACTGAAAATATAAGCCTCCTCACACAAATATAGGCCTAATTACTGAAAATATAAGCCTAATCACACAAATGTAGGACTAACTGGTAATGTGGCACCATCTACCAGCACGGCAACATGATTCCTAGCATGTCGGAAAAAATCATCCAGGTATAAACTGGATTTTTCCAACCCTGGCTAAACGTTGTGTGCTAGTCTGATGTTTAAAGAACGGTTTGATTTATGGCTCTTCTGCATCGTGAAAAAAAAAAAAATAACAGTCAACAGTGATAGTTTAGAAACCACAGCAAAATAGTTTCTTTATGAGGAATGATTACTCATCACATTGTTACAGACTGATATGACTGTAACAGTGCATTTAACTAAAAGATGGTGAAGGTTGACAGCCGTTGACACGGCCTCTAGCGAGCGATTTCACGTGGATAAATTGGGCCTCATTCAGAAAAAAATATGGAACTGGTAAATGAAGGATTAAATCAAAATGCAGGAACAGGCATAACTTTCGTGGAGTGAAACTTACCTTATGCCTGTTTCCGAATTCATACCAGATTAGGAACTAATCCATACGAGATTAGGAATTAATCCATACAAGATTAGAACTAATCTATACGATATTTCGAGCACTTTCCAGATTTAATGACGCTTACAGACTGGACTTATGAAGTTTGTGGGCGTCTGCATTGCTTTGTCTTTCTCAGATTGTGTATCTAATATTATCACAAGGCCAATTTGTGTATCTTCTATTATCACAAGGTCAGTTTTCAATGCTGGCTGCCAGCTTTGTTAAACCTTTACCTTGTGGGTTATCGTTTATTATTTAACAGATTTGGTATGTTAAAGTGTGGGGACATAAAACGTTACAAACCTTTTTCGTAAGTTAAAAAGAAAAAAAATTGTACGGGGAAACCAGTATAAGGAACTATTGTCATTTCAAGGGTCCCCATCAGAGGCTAACATGTACGGCTATTCATGTGCAATAGACGAACCACCCACACCTACTCCAGCACGTAAAGGCTAATCTCAAACGTGGTCTCACTGTTAATTCACCAAAGAAATCCAGCATAATTTGTTATTGTGACGTATAGCCTGAATGAAAGGTTCTGTGAAGTGCATTTAAGCTCGTTTGTGACCTAAGTGTTTTTTTTTTTTAAACAGCACGCGACTGTGTTTGGTTGTGCTAATTTGTGCAATATTCGAGTAAATCATTAAGAAAGCACCCCATTTTATGTATAGCGTGCCTTCAATTTGTACAGGCTTTAACAACGTGTACTCGAAATGTTGGTAATTTATTTTGAAAGATTATTGTAGCAATAACACTGTGGTGCCTTGTGGTGTGGTAGCAGAAGAAATGTGCAGATCCTTTTTTGATACGTGAAGAATTTTGTTTACATAATTACGCAATAAGTTTGTTAATGTTAAAGGTCTTTGCAGTAAAAACGGCAAATTTAAATTTTAAAATTTAAATTTTCTTGTGCTGCTCTAAGTTTTCATCCGTTAGAAACTATTCTAATTTCTTGTTCAAAATTAAAAGTCCTGTTAAACATCCTATAGAAAGTTGCTAAAATTTAAACTATCGTACTGTTTATAATTTGATCTTTCAACTACACTTAAGAAGTTTAGAAAGTCACTAACTTTTTTTTGTATAAATGGTAGCAAATTTGATGCCTACCTAGCCAGGGCCACGAAGCTGAAAATGGCAGAAAACCGTTAAATAAATACGAATTAAGTGCTTAAAAATTATTTATACAAATACTATCAGAAAATAAATTTTAAACTCTGCCAATCGAAAACTTTACACCGAAAATTTTAAATGATAATATAAAACGAAATGAGCTGCCTTTTTTGTTATTAAGACATTTAAAATTGTAAACAATTTTAGATGTCTTAATAATAAAAAAATAAAAAAAAAGTAACTCACTTCGTTTAGAATGTGAAATTACAATTTATTAACACAGAAATGTTAAGAATATAGGCTTACCTTACCCACCAGGCCTACACAACTTTACACATATGTTTGTCTAAAATAATAACTCATATTTGCTACCTAGCTTATAAACAAAATAACAACTTAGTGCAGCCAGTGTCTATTCTAATTTCTAAGTACCAAGCTTTATTGTGTAATATGATTTACAATATGAAACGAAGGCAATTTTTTAAAACAGTATTATATACTGTTTGGAAGAATCACACATAATAGGATTAAACAAAATTTCCAAAAATTAAATTAATACTTTCTTTTCTGCACGTAATCTTACTGCACCATACACGTCTGCAATAATATTATTTAACCCTAGTATCATTAGATATAAATTATTGGTATAATCAAGCCTTCTCTGAAATTAACCACTTAGGCCTTCTAAGCAATAAAACGATGTTGGTCATGTAATGCTTTATTGTCTGTGTCGCTGGTTGAATTCCCCCTGAGGGCTTTTGTAATGTATCACCGGTGACAACCCTCTAATGCTCAATTATACATCAGGTGAATAGAACATTCCCTATTTTTCTAGTCATGTATTGTGTACAAAGTATTCTTTTGTCGAATAAACCCTTTTCACATGGAGTATTTATTTGTGTTTTTATTTATAGTGTTCTGTG
>JAHWFP010181595.1:14024-39398 GCA_023313725.1 Lithobius niger | reverse complement strand
ACACCATAGTGTCGGATTGGCCACCTGGGAGGACCCCTCTGCAGGAGGCCCTTGTTAAAAAAAAATTGTAGTCACAAATTTAAAATGAATTTGTGTTAAAATTACATCCATAAGATGCAGGAAAACGTTTCAAATTCACGCACACAAGTCCCTTATATCAAAAAAATGCTCTTTTAAAATTTCAAATGAATTCCTATAAAAATTCCATCTCTAAGTTGTAGGGAAACGTTTCAAATTCATACTGATTTCTTTAAAATACGGTAGCTTTCAGGGTTTCACCCCGGGTTCCCCCCCCCCCCCCCAACTCTACAGGATTCTCTTGTTTCCAGGAAACATTTTAAAAAAAATTTGAAATGACTACTCATGAAAACTGCATCTCTGAGTTGCAGAAAAATGCCTGAAATTCTCGCAGGTTTCTTAAATATACATTAGCTTGAAGCGCTTTCCCAGCAATCCCCCTCTTCCCTGGCGAAGCACCCCGAGGCCCCTACAATACATTCCCGGGGAGGCCCGATTCCTCCCAATCCGACCGTGTGTGAAACCAACCAATTCTGGTATAACCGTTTTATAGTTAGACTTCCAAGTTAACGCTGTCAGATCTAGGATATTACGCTCATTTATTCAAAGCCGACATTATGCTGTGTATAATAGGTGATAAAAGAACGAAGATATGCCTGCCTAACAAAGACTTCACGTCAAGACCTAAGTGTTCCCCTCCACCACTGTGCTAATTTTCTGGAAACGAAGTAGAATAGCAGGAACAAATTTGTATGAGTTGTAACTAGAGATGGTCATTTTATTACTCACAATTGTTTATTTTGTTTTTATCCATGGTGTAACAGTGTGGCGATGTATAGTGACCGTTTTACTAAAAAAATAATACATCAAAGTCACCTACAAAGTGTTTCCCAATTTAGGTATATACGTACGTACAGCATTTTAGCTGGAGTCATTGTGAATTTGAAACCACTTGAATCAGGCCCTTTTAAGGTTAATGAGATGTTGCAGTTGTCTGGAGCTGTGGTCCCAGGCATGGTAGCTGCTTTTGCATCATAACCTATAAATTAACGACAATAGCATTAAAATTACTGATCACTTAGTCCAGAAGCAACAAACATGAATACTGGTAGTGCAGAGATGATTTAAAAAAGTAAATTTGCAGCCATGTTGTTAGAGAATTACATGAAATGTTATTGGGAATTTGTGGAGATGATTATGGTTATTACACATCTGGAATATTTGTCTAAAAATCTATGAGCGTATTGTAATGTGCACGTATGATAATAGCCTTTAGTAATACATATAGTTAGTTCTACGACACTGTTAGTCAAGCTGACATTCCATGGCCATGCACTCTTCTCATAGTCCAAAACAAACTTTTACTACTGTCTTCATAATTAAAACAATAATTGAAGGAATGTCCCTCCCTCATCATAAGAAGTTTGTAACTCAATTCACAACAAAACTACCAGACAGAGCACTGCTGCCCTAAATACCGTATTCCAGAAATCCACTCAAGTCTGAGTGGGAGGGCAAATGTGAGTGCACACATCTACGGTAAGGATAAACAACTTTAGTACAACCACAAAACCGAATGTGATTGTCCCAACATCTCAGAGTATTTCTATTGTCATGCTTTGATCCTAACACCAAAAGTAATAATTATGGTAGTTCATGAAACTAAGGAAGCCTGACAAAACTACGAGAAGGGACCGTATTACTGGCTTTCGCCTTGTCATCTCGTAATTGCTACGAAATAAATGGATCTTGTCACTCTGGATCAGAAAGAAAATATATCTCCCCAAAACAAAACTTGTTAAAGTTTCCCGCCAAACTTTTTGGCCGTTCGAAATTGTTACTGATATCAAACACCAAGTTAATCCCACCAACTAACAGCCGTATTCCAGAAATCCACTGAGAGGGCAAATGTGAGTGCAAACGTCTTAGGGTAAGGGTCAACAATATTAGTACCACCAAGCGAATGTGAGTGTCCTAACAACTGAGGGTATTTCTTTAGACGCGTTTTGACCCTTACACTCACTTTTAGCCCCACTCACACTTGAGTGGATTTATGGAATGCGACTGTTAGACCAAATACCTGAAAATTGTGCATTTTCAGATATTTCATTTAAATCTTCACACTATTACTCTGTGGAATTAGCTAAGCGGAAGTATGTGGCATTGGAGATAATTACTTCAAACGGCTGAAAAGCTTGGCTGGATACCGTAAAAAGTTTCGTTTTGGGGAGATTTTATGTAGTCCAGTCAAATTAGCTTTTTTGCGGGAACAAATTCCTATTAGGCTGAAAATTGGTACATAACCCCTATACGTCATACGAACCAACATACTAAAACTCCCCAACATTCCGAGTTAAGCTTTCGCCGCCATCTTGGAAAAATGGTCAAAAGTCACTTCCGGTTTAGGGTTTTCGCCCATTATCTCGTCTCCCGTTAACTTTACCGCTATAATGCATGAGACCAAAATTGTAGAGCATAAAACTTCCGACAAAAATCATATTTGGTGTAAATTTCCAAAAACCCATAGTTTTACGAGAAATTAATGGTTTAATTTTACACAGCCCTACTCTCCTTTTAGTTTGGCATATCTTCCTTTAGTCTGGTCAATCTTGGGTTTGACCCCGAAAAACTGTAACAAAAGCAATACCTTCGCTCACAGTTACTCTAAAAAATATGTTTATAAAATACATCCAAAATCGATGAAAATCTAGCCACGAAAACATAGCTAAAGGGGGTGAAATGCTTTCCCGAAAACAGTTTTTCGGCTGTAACTCCTTAACCGTCACCAAATCGAAAGGATAATGTTAAAACGAAACCGTTCAGCACAGAATATTACTCTGGGCAGGAAAGGTGATATACATCCTTTACGTAAACGCAACCATTGAACCTCAAGAACGTGTTAAGTATATCACCCTGAGATTGCACTAGAGTGCTCGTTGTCGGTTTCAAAGTGCTCTTACGAGTTCTCTGTTATCCCAAAATGGACATGCTTATAATATTTTGAAAGGTGGTGGGATCTCTTCTTTCCATCAATTCTTATTAAAATTGTTTAGGTCAGATAGGGACCGATTTACGCCAGCTTAAAGGTGAAGTGTTGCCGGCGTAGTGGCAAAAGCATATGATGATTTCCGATTTCAAAATGCTCTTACGATCTCTCTATTAACCCAAACCACACATGCTTCGGACTTTTTGAAAGGTCGGGATCTCTTCTTTCCATCAATTCTAACCAAAATGGTCAGGTTTAAAGAGGGACCGTCCGACACCCATTTAACTGTGAAGTGATAGCATAGCAGCGAAAGCATATGGTGATTTTCGATTTCAGAGGGCTACTGTGAGTGCTCTAACAATCCGACGTACACATGCTTAGGATTTTCTTAAAGGTGGGGATCTCTTATTTCCATGAATTCAAACTAAAATAGATAGGAACAGTCCTACGCCGGCACCTTTAAACTTCACCTTTAAACTGGCGGAAGTGCAGTTTGAAATAGAAAATAGATACTAATATTTAATTAGAATTGATGGAAAGAAGAGATTCCCCACCTTTCAGAATATTATAAGCATGTCCACTTTGGGCTAAGATAGCACTTTGAAACTGAAAAAGAACACTCTAGTGCGTTCTATATATTAAGGGTGATATACACTTAACACGTTCTTGAGGTTCAATGGTTGCGTTTACGTATATATATCACCTTTTCTGTCCAGAATAGTATTGTGTGTTGAACGGTTTTGTTTTAACATTATCCTTTCGACTTGGTGACGGTTAAGGAGTTACAGCCGAAAAACTGTTTTCGGGGAATCATTTCGCCTCCTTTTGCAATGTTTTCATGGCTAGATTTTGGGTGTATTTTATAAGACATATATTTTAGATTAACTGAGAAGGTATTGCTTTTGTTACAATATATTTCAGGGTCAAACCAAAGATTGACCAGACTAAATCAGGATATGCCAAACTAAAAGGTAACTTACCACATTTACTGACCAAACAAGTTTTAATACATGTATTAGTATTAAAACATTAGTACAACAATAATCCATTATATAACAATAATAACAATAATATAAAATTGGAAATCAAGAGTGGTTACCATACCTCTTACTACAATAAACCTGTTATAACAATGCTAATTTTTAGGCTCTCAAGCGACAAAGCATACAAAATGATTATTTATAAAGTTCTTTGGTCTATTGTTATAAAAGTTTAATTTATAAGCAACAAATAACAGAACTCGTGATAACTTGCCAACTATTTAAGATAAACGCATGCGGTTTGCGGCATTCGTTAGCTTTATTTATCTTATTCAATTCCTATCCGGCATATATTGACGTAAACCCAATCCTTACGCCACTGTGTACAATTTAAAACCGTGATGACAGAAAAACGCTAACAGAATAGGGCTGTGTACAATTAAACCATTAATTTCTCGTAAAACTATAGGTTTTTGTAAATTTTCACTAGATATAATTTTTGTCGAAAGTTTTATGCTCTACCACTTTGGTCCAATACATTATTGCTGTAAAGTTAACGGAAGACGAGATAATGGACGAAAACCCTAAACCGGAAGTGGCGTTTGGCCATTTTTCCATGATGGCGGGGAAAGCTCAACTCGGAATGTTGGGAAGTTTAGGTAAGTTGATTAGTATGACGTATATGGGTTATGGACCAATTTCAGCTTAATGGGAATTTGTTCCCGCAAACACCTAAACATAGGCTAATTTGACTGGACTAACTTGCTTACTAGTAATGACAGATTTTTTGCAGCAAATGTTTTAATTTAACATTGCAGCATTTAGCGTTTCAGTTTCTTTACGTTCAATACTGGCGTCTTTCAGATCGATGTCTGTGTTTTGTTATGTATTTACTTTTTACGCCAATTCTTATTATTTATTTTTTTTTTACCTGCTTCCCTTTCCTGGTGATGCCGATGGGAACCTTTCGGTTCCTGGCAGGTCTAACTTTGGTGATAAGTCAGTCGTGCCCTTTCCTTCCCCTTCCCCTCATTAAATAAGTGGTACAGACTGTAACCTTTAACCTTGACTTTAACTTATAGTGTAACTTTTCTTCTTCTCATTTTAGTATAGGTTGGATGGCTGATCTGGTCCATTTCATACCTGTTGCAAATTAGCAACTAACTTTTATTTGTTTATTTATTTATTTGCAGAATCAGAGTATTTCACTCTTGTTTTCTTCATGTACTAGTGCTGAAACACACTTTCTGACAACTTACCTGCAGACATCCTGAGATTAGCTATACTTAATATCACCACCTGTAAAAAAATAAAGGAAAATTTTTTAGCCGTTAGTTTTGAATTAAATTTAGGTGTTTACCAATAGAAAAATCGTAAGATTCTACCGTGTCTCCTCCCTCCATTCTTTTTTTTACATCATTAATCTGTACAGCTTTATCTCAGACGCCCAAGGATGTTCTAGATTTTCACAAATTCACAAATAATTAACACTAACTGTACCCCCGGCGCAAGCGAAAACTTAACTGGCCAGTATGAAATGAAAACGGCCGCCGACTGCCCCTCCCCCATTCCCCATTGTGAGGTAAGATTTCCCCCCCCCCCCCCCCCCCGCGCCTTGGTTCCCCCAGACACCCGGCTCCCCCTGGGCTTTGTTTCCCTCTCTCAAATTCTCCCCGTTGTGTGGTCTGAATACCCCCCCCCCATCCCTGCTCCACCTCCATTGGAACCCCTAATGTCTTTTTAGAGAAGTAAATTGTGTTTTCAGACGAGGGCGAATTCCCTGTTTCTCCGTTTTGATACCAAGCGTGATTATCCCGCAATTACGATCGTGCATGCGGTGATTGTTACTCAACCAGCATTATTGAAGCAACCGTGCCAAGAATGACCCGCTCACCCTGTTACATTGCTATCGCCTCCTCATTGTTTAGTGAATTTGAGCCATTGTCATTGGCTGTCTTAATAATGAGTTTGCTATGTGCATCTGATCCCAACTTGAGTTTGCAGCGTGCGTGTCATCCCATTCTACGCGTATTATAGTATATATAGATAGGCTTAGCGCATGTTTCTTTATTTGAATACATTGAAGGCGTATTAATCCATTCGGTTGATGCGACGTTTAATGATATAACATATGCTAGATGGTACCACACTAGATTCTACAGGTTTTTCATTAGTGACCGCCCATCTTTAAGCTCGGTAAGTTACAGGTTGACTATGCACATTGCTTGTCCGAAGAAAATTTTGTTGCCAATCGTGTTGACCCTATGTGGAACGCCCTGCCCACATCGGTATTCACTTGTGCGGCGGTCAATGGGTGGAAGTACGGTCTAGACGGTATGTCTCACTGATTGTTCCTGTTTCCGGCCCCATTGTGACTGCCTTAGCCGAGTATTGACGTTATTAGTACTAAAAAAAAACGGTTAAGCGTATAAAGTACGGGTGTAAGCCTTAAAAAAAAAAAACCAATGCTGTAAAGGAACACTACGCCATCACTGTCGCACTAATACGTTTAAAAGAAGCACCAGCTTTGAAAGCCGTACCAAAACTTAATGAGGTAAAGGAACAGATGTAAGAAAGATATGTAAACCATCTAATACGTGTAAAAGAATCTCCAGCATCCCAGAAACCCAAGTTGGAGCTTCTATTACACGTATTAGTGCGATGCTGATGGCTTACATGTCTTTTTCTTGTATCTGTTCCTTTACATCATTCGGTTTTTTTAAAAGCTTACATCCGTATTTTATACACTTAAACACTTTTTTTTTTAATATCTTTCAGATATTTCAGAAAAAATACACCACTAAATTTTAGATAAACCAGATAACTAGATTGGAGATCAACGAGATAAACAAGATTGACATAAATGAGATAAACACGAGTTGATTAAAACAGGTTGACATAAAAAAGTTCATTTATTTATTTATTAACTGCCGCGCAGGAGCATTAGGGCAGCATTTACAGGCAGATCAAAAACCAAAACAACAACAAAAAAACAAAAATTGTTTTCAGTTAAACGATATTTAAAATAAAAGACATAAACAAGATTTGTGTTTAATTAGGCCTATTTTGGTCTTCACTTAGGCCTCCTATAATGTAAATAAAAAAATAAAAACACTGAAATACGTATTTAAAAATCTACAAAATAAAAATAAAGCACAAAAAGGACTGTAATTTAGAGTGCAGAATAATGATTTTTTTTAAGAAATAAATTTCTTGGTGCATTTCTCATCATCTGACACAAATTGCTTATGTAGAATTGTAGATAGATGAATGACTTAATTTTGAACATTGCTAGACATAAAGACAAAGGGGATAGTAAGGGGGAGGGATAACCCGATGATTCGATCAGCGAAACTGTATTCATCTCAAGTAGCTAAAGGAACCAGGTAGTCTCTAACACTACATTGCTCAGCACAGGAACTTTCCCTTAGTCCCCTTTAGGACATTTACACTTCCCATAATGCCAAATGACGGGAAATTCTCTAACTGAATACCCCATGAGCTGTTGGAAATTATAAATTTTTTCCAACATTCGCGTTTTGGCGCATTAAACTCATTTGTGCTATTTATTGGCAGATAATTTCTTTCGTTTTTTGCGCTCGGGGAATTAATGTCTGCCTAAACAGCACTCGTAAATTTATAGGAGCCAAGACGTTCGGGTTGAAAAAGATTATCGATAATTTCCTTAGCTCTTGTGCGATTATGAATGGTAACTCATATGATTACCACTTAAAACATTTCTAGGCAAGCTCCGTCACTTGCTGAACGCGTAATGATCTAATGGGTGTTAGAATGGTGTCTCAGTTGCGGTCAGTATAAATTGTGGTCATTGTCGTTTGCAGTCAGTAAAAAACGAATACGTGAGTGTGTCTCGTTTGCAGTCACATTCCTAGACTAGACTGAACGGATCGGGAAGAGTGAACATATTTCCCGGCGAACATGTTCTGATTGGGAAGGCTATGTTTGTCATTCCCGCGTGAAGAGTTAGCCCTCCACAACTCTGATTGTGCCCTGCCAGAGGTATGACCGAAGATAAGACGAACTCGTTTTTCGAAATTCCATTCAAACTTGATTGTGAATCATAACCGTGTATGAGACAAAAACTGACTGCAAATGATCCGGCAGAATGTTTTACGATTCGCTAGCGATAAGTATCACTAGCAGTTTCATTTCTTCTCAAAAAATAATTGTTGGGCAAGATTTTTAAACCAAGTAAAAATTTAAAAATTTTACGGTAAGCTTTTAAAACGTTCCATGTTCACCGCATAAACGCCCAGTAGGCATACAGCGCTCCAGCCGCATTGTGCACTATCACAGGAACATTTTGGCAAGAAGGCGGTTTTATTTGGAGCATAGCTCCGTTATGAAGACACTCCAATGTAATCTTAGACCGCGCATCACGCGAAAACCACAAGGACTATTCAAGTCACACTTTGCATGCATAGGTCGGGAGGATGGACAAGGTTTATCAAAAAGAAAAAAAATCCGGAATCGGACATGGGGTTGACGAACCATCAGGGTGACAAAATGGGCCAATAGCAAGAGCCAAAATCCAAACAACAACGAGACGGCGCAGCCTTTTCTAATTGTTAGAAGACTGATTGTTGAAAGATTGATTGTTGTTGTTGATTGTTGAATTCTCTTCTGGCCTCACTAGCAGACATGACTGTGTATGTTAACTGTAAGCAACTAAAATCATATTTTGTAAGGCTGGGCCGATCCCGATTACCGATTCAGAATGCCTCACATAATTCCTTACCGACATTTGCAATATCGGTAGAAATCGGGGATCGGTATACAAAATCCAGAGAGATCGGTAATAAACCAAATTGAAGATACTTTCACATTTCGTCGACCGATTTTGACGTTGGAATACACCAGTTTCAACGTTTTTTCACCACCTTTCCAATGGTCCAAACCCCAAGCAGCTGTCTCTTATTGTTTACAAATTACAAAGCAAATTTTTTAATGTTATGGGGGATTTGGTATCGGTAATCGGGTCGGGATTTGGTATCGGCCAGTTTCTTTAATGGTCGGCTCTGGTAGAAAAATGGTGATCGGCCCAGCCTTAATATTTTTATCATGTTGAGGTTAAAGGCACATAACTCCCTCCGGTATATTTTAACAGTTTCAATCGATACATTACCGGAAATAGTTTTATATAAACTGATTTACCTTTCATTTGCTGGTCTATGGGTACGATCCAGATGTCAGTAGTGGCGCGTGATTGTTATTAGGCTTGTTTTAAATGGCGCGGTCCGAGCGGTGTATAACTCCCGCCACATCGCTGGCAAGCCGCGGCCCTGGTGGAAGGATAATTAATCCTTCGCTCAAGTTTGCGACTTGGTCGTACGATGTGTCACGTTGCAGCGGCCCCGAAATGAGTATGACTAGTGTCTTAGAGCAATGCGCGCTGCGGTCGTTTGAAATATATTTTAGCGTAGGTGACACAGAGTAAAGCGGCCAGAACGGAGGGATTTGTGTGCCTTTAAGTCCCAACGCGCCCGAAATTCAAATTGTGGAAAATGTAAGGGAAAGGTGCAGGGATAAAGAATGAGTTAGAGGATGAGTATCCACATTCACAGAGAGAAAGAGGCATCAATAACGTTTGTCATGATACTCTCCAGCTAAGTAGCTAGCTAACTTGGCCGCCTTTGCCTGGTGGAACGATGTCACTACTTTCAAAGGCCGATCCTTTTTAGCCAAACATCCAAACAGCAAAGAAAGCGGAGCCCGCTCCATTATGTCGACAGCGAAAATGACGACGGCCATAGTGGCAAAAAGGCATAATGGCAGGAAGGCGGGTAAAAATAATTAGCTCCAAGCAGACCCAGAACGGATTTTGGATCTTATGATGAACTCTTTATAGGAATCTGGCTGTGAGAGGGAATAACGAATTTCGGTGCCACTTTGAAACCCAAGTTTTCTCAAGGAGTTTCAGAATACCTATCGGCTGTTTTGAAATGTCTTACCTTAAACCAGAGATAGTAGCATTGCTTGGGCATACGATAACTTTCCATCGCCATCATAATTCCATCTGAACCGTTTCCATCTACTTGGATCACTGTGCTTTGAACTTTCCATTTTTCCGGAAGTTCTAAAATTGATTATGGTTAACCCATGTCACGAAAAAATAATCAATTTTGGCATGGACGCTCATTTGTCCTAGCTAAGCGCTGTGTTAATTGATATTTAACTACGATAATTTCCGGTTCCAGTGAAAGGCTTTGTGCGTGCAATTAATCTCACCAATTATTGATCAACATAAGAGCTTTGTACCGAAAAAAAAAACTCCGATTCCAGGACATTGATCCACGGCGTAGTTACTTACTTATGTTACAAGTAATTTGTCACTTTTATTCCGGAAATATCGCTGCCATTAATATTCGACAATAAAAAGACAAAAAAAAAACATTATTGCAAGCATTCATTGTGAAAGAACTCGACTAGAAGTAATTATTTCCAAGCCCCATAAAATAGGTGACGTACAGAAACTCCGAAAATGTCTACGAACGTAGAGGCGTAAGGTGGGTATAGTAACGCCATCTTAAGCCCAAGTGACAAATTGACGAGGATTTGGAGACTCTGTCTGTCAGTAGAATTATTAAAGGCAGGTTGTCGCCGAATAAAAGTCAGAAGAATCTATCACCATCTAGCGCTATACATATAATAGTATCTAGCACTTGTTTGCATCAAGCGAAGGAAAGCACAACGCCATTTCTTTTAAAGAAACAAACAAGCCACATGCCTCCTTAATTCATTATTGAGTGAAAATGTGGTATGTGCTCGTACACCTTGAGCAAGCTATAAAGGTTAACAATATCACTGACGCTAGATGGAGCCACGGTATGTTTTGAAGACTTCTGGAAAGTTCTTATTTCATGTTTTTTTTTTCTTTACCCGTAAACGAACAATGTTTTTTCACCCACCAATTTCTGTTTACGCTAAAAGGTTGTAGGCATAGCATATGTATAGTAGGTTACTTAACTCTTTAGTTATAAATATTTCAGCAATTTCTTATTCAATGCCCGTGAACGAACGCGAGGAGAGACCATGCATGGATCTGTTGTATTCCCACTTCTTAAAATTTCATCCTGGAACCTCTACTGCAACCTATCATATCACAAGGGATTCGTAATCTACAAGAAGAAGCTGTATTGTGGAAACACATCCCAGGACATTCTTACCATGTACTGGGACGCGTAATTTTAATTGAGAAAACGCATCCCAGGATATTCTTGCCATGTACTGGAACGTGTAATTTTCATCGAGGAAATGCATCCCATGACATTCTTGCCATGTACTGGGAACTGGGATGCGTTTCTTGCCATTTACTGGGATGCATAATTTTCATCGGGGAAACGTATCATGTCATTCTTATCATTCTTATCATGCTGACATTCTTATCATTCTTATTCGTAATTTTTATTGAGGAAACGCACCCCAGGACATTCTTACCATGTACTAGAATGCGTAATTGTACGGGGGGGGGGGTGGAGTGCAATCGCCCGATTGGCCAGCACCCCCTCTTTTTAAAGTTTTTTTTTTAATTTTTCATTGCAATGATCATGTGCTTAATCTTGTACTGGCCGATTCAACTGAATGCTGTAAAGAGGGAGTGGGAGGTGGGTCCCTGTAAATTAATGGAAACACTAATCCGGTGGGCCAATTTTTTAATTTGGTGCGCCAAAATGTTAATTTGGGGGTGCCAAATGTCGTGATCCCGGTCATAAGTTTTGCGCCAGTCCGGGTCTGTGCGTAATTTCCATCTAGGAAACGCATTCCAGGATATTCTTACCACGTACTGGGTTGCGCAATTTTCATCGAGTGCCTTGTAGTCCAGTCAAATTAGACCAAATTTAGGTGGAATTGTAGAACAATTCATAATAGCTGACTTTTGGCACACAATGTTCGTAATAGTCCCAGGTTCAACATACAAAAAGGCCCCTGCCGTCCGTGTTGAGCTAACGCAGCCATCTAGAAACATGGCGACTGAAATCGGTTTTTTCAATACATCTCGGTAACGGTTTGCTCGGGCGAAAAAATAAGTCGTCCAAAAATGTAGAGCATGAAATTTCGATAAAAAAAAAGGTTCTATTCATTTTTTTTCATTGGTTCAGCCAATAAACGGTGTAGAAAAGTGTGGAGCTATTGCCGCCATCTTGGAATCGTGGTGCTCGAAATTGGATTTTTCGATATATCATGAAAACGGCTGCTCAGGCAAGAAAATATCTTAGGAACGAAATTGTAGAGCGTGGAACGGTCTACAAAAAAAGTTCTATTCGTTATGTTTTTAAATGAGTCAATGATTCAGTGAATAAACAGTGTCAAAAAAGCTTGTACACTTTCTGTGAAGAGCATGAAATTTGGTATGGATGCACATGAACTGAAAAAAAATTAGCTATGAAAGCAAGTTCAAAACTCCCCTGAGGGCCCCCCCCCCACCAAAAAAAACCCGGTTTTTCGGCTGTAACTCATTGACCGTCAACAATCGAAAGCACAATGTAAGGCAAACACTTTCAGCATACAATTCAGGACAGGAAAGGTGATATATACATATTTTACGTAAAAGCAGCCCTTTAACCACAAAATCGTATTTAAAGTATATAACGCTTAATTTGCGCAAATGCTTTTTTTTCCCAATTGGTTGTTATAGTGATTTTCGTGTTCAAAGTGTTCTTGCAAGGCCTCTAATAGCCCGAAATGGACATGCTTAGTATTTTCTGCAAGGTGGAGATCTGTTCATTCCATCAACCTTAACCGAAATTGTTTAACTTAGATAGGAACCTTCCTGCGCCCATTAAAAGGTGAAGAAGTAATGGAGAAGTGGCGAAAGCATATGGTTATTTTCGAATTCAAAGTACTCTTGCGAGCCCTCTAATAACCCGAAAGGGACATGTTTAGGATTTTCTGAAAGGTGGAGATCTATTCTTTCCGTCAATCCTAACCGAAATTGTTTGCAATAACGTAATCTACAATGACATTCCCATACATTCTTTTCATAATATCGTATGGTTTTCGAGAAAAATGGATTTTTGGCTGTTTTCTGCCATTTTTGGGCTAATTTAATGCCTACAGACGTCTCCATTTGCCAACTTACAACTTTCAACTACTGCTGCGTCGTTTCTAATTCAGGTATATGGCTTTAATTAAATTCATTCGAAAGGTGGGAATGTCTTCTTTGCAACAAGGGTAGTTGAAAGGGTCTAGGATGTTAGGAACAGAGTTACGCCCATTTTACTAGAGGCCACAGTCACTGTTGGACTTTTCGCTCATTTACAACTTTCAAGTGGTGCTGAGACGTTTATAATTTAGGTAGACCTTTTCAACTAATTGTTCCCTCCCTACCTTTCGATTGAACCTAATTGGAGTCATCTACATTAATTGGAAACGTCTCAGCTCCAGTTGAAATTTGTAAATGAGCGAAAAAAGTCCAACAGTGACTGTGATACCAGCCCCTAGTAAAACGTGCGTAGCTTGGTTCCCAACAATCGTAGATCCTTTCCACTACCCTTGTTGCAAAGAAAGAAGACATTCCCGCCTTTCGAATGAATATAATTGGAATTATCTACCTAAATTAGACACGTCACAATAGGAGTTGAAAGTGAAAATGAGAGAAAAATCCAACGGTGATTGTGACACCAGCCACTAGTAAAACAAGCCTAGCTCGGTTCCTAACAGTCGTAGACCCTTTCAACTACCCTTGTTGCAAAGAAGACATTCCCACCTTTCGAATGAATCTATTTGGAGTCATGTATCTAAATTAAACACGTCAGAATAGCAGTTGAAATTTGAAATTAGAGAAAAAATCCATTGGTGACTGTGATACCAGCGCCTAGTAAAACGAGTGTAGCTCGGTTCCTAATAGTCGTAGACCCTTTCAACTACCCTTGTTGCAAAGAAGACCTTCCCACCTTTCGAATGAATCTAATTTTTATCATGTATCTAAATTAGCAATTGAAATTTGAAAATGAGAGAAAAATCCAACGGTGACTGTGATATCAGCGCCTAGTAAAACGAGTGTAGCTCGGTTCCTAACAGTCGTGGACCCTTTCAACTACCGTTGTTGCAAAGAAGACATTCCCACCTTTCGAATGAATGTATTTGCAGTCATGTATCTAAATTAGACACGTCAGAATAGCAGTTGAAATTTGAAAATGAGAGACAAAATCTAACGGTGACTGTGATACCAGCGCCTAATAAAACGAGCGTAGCTCAGTTCCTAACAGTCGTATACCCTTTCAACTACTCTTAGACGGTCCTTATCTAAGGTAAAGAATTTCGGTTAGAATAGATCGAAAGAATAGATCCTCCCCTTTCAGAATATCCTAAGCGTATCCAATTGGGGCTATTAGAGGGCTCACAAGAGCACTTTGAACACGAAAATACTGTAACAACCAATTGAAAAAAGGAGCATTTGCGTGAATTAAGGGTTATCTAGTATACTTTAAATACGATTTTGTGGCTCAAGGGTTACTTTTACTGAAGAGATGTACATCACCTTTCTTGTCCATAATTGTATGCGGAACGCTTTTGCTTCACACTACGCTTTTGATTTGCTGACGGTTTAGGAGTTACAGCCAAATCACCATTTTTTTCTGACGCCCATTTTGAATTAATGATGTCATCGTATGAAATTCAGCATGGTTCCGTACTTATCTTGTTTCGTGTATTACTACCTTCATTCGTGCCTATTTATACGTTTGTATTACAAAGTGCACAAATATCGTTCTAAGCCGCACTGCTCTTAACTAATTTTGGTGCACCCTGCAGATACTCGTACATACATTCTAATTTTTTTTTATGTTCCCTCATGCTCTACCACTCTTCCCTATTACATCTCAATTAACAGCCTTCAATTTGGCCTAAAACTATACATTTTACTGTATTTCAAGTTGCATTGCAATACTAGAATTCGAAAATTTGACCCCTTTATATTTGGAGCACCCTGTATCCATCCAACGAGGGTTCCCAGAGTGGCAACAAGTAGAAACGCATTCAATGACATGCTTACAATGAAGTCCACATGAGAAACAGAAGTTGGCAAAATGTGAAAGCTTTTTTACAAGTGCTCTTGAACTATTCTAAACAGGAAAGAGTCCGTAAGAGTGCTTCACAGCATTGTAGTGGGTCTGTTGCATGCATGTTGCCGCATGTTCAAGTCGTCTTGGGAAAGTTAACGAGCCCGTGACGTAAATAATAAAAGCCGTGCACGACTCATGGATAAATTGAAGGTGGTGTAGAATGGTGGGAAGGTTTAAACGGACCAAAAGACAGTGGCAGGGAAGGTGACGAACCTACGGGTAAAGCTTCATGACATGGCGCTGCACCCTCTCGAGTTTCTATTGAAACTTAATATTTAAGAAGAAAAGGGGACCATAGGTGGGCGAACATAGGTCATGCACAATTGGCGGAAGGATTCAGCCTAAAGGAAAGAAAAGCATCTCATAATACGTTCCATCTCCGTTTGGCACTTGCAGGCCACAGAAGGGCACTGTTTCGAGGACTTTAGGTCACTTACACAAGAATGTCTAGATCCATTTCCTGTTCGCATTTGGTAGTTTGCCAGTGCAATAGGTATGGCAAGGTTGTTTACTCCAATATGAAGGGACTTGCATTAGGAATGTTTATTCTTAAAAGCCACTCGTCAGAACAATGAGACGTACAACTGAGGTCACCTTGGAGGGCCTGTTGGCCTTCAACTTCGTGGAAGTCGTAGACAACCTTGCTGTCATCAGCAAGCATTGCAAGGCTTGAAGTGATGTTTTAGGCAGGTCACTGATGAAAATGATAGATCGTATAGCCGAGAAGCATGCCACTGGTTTCAGGCTTCTGGGAACTGAATAAGTTGTTGCCTACTAGTCGAGAAGTCAGCCGGCCCCGACCAATCCTCTGTAATTTCCAAAACGATGTTAATGGTGGGGATGAAGTCGAAGGCTTTAGCAAAATCCTGATAGAAAACATAAACTGGGACACAGGCATCCGTGGACATGCAGTAGTACTGGAAGGAGGGTTTGAATCAAATTCGAAGTGCATGACCGCTGTGGGAGGAAACCATGCTGCTTTGGGGAAACAATTGTGGTCCAGGAGAAAATCCAGGGTATAGCCTTGATGAATGACACCAGTATTTTGCAGCAGATATAGCAGGTAAGGCTGCTAGTCCAGCAGTTGCTTGGGTCTTGTTTCTTCCCTTCCTTGAAGATCGTTATAACATTAGTATTTTCCAGGCAGAGTAGCACAATGAAGTGAAGTTTGTGGAATGCGAGCAAGTGAACCAGCAAGTTAATGTGCACATTCTTTAAGGGCAAAGGCAGGTATTCTGTTGGGTACACAAGCCCTGCGAATCCGCAGATTGACGAGAACATGAAGAACAATGTCTGGAGTAGGGTGGATGGAGTCACTGAAATGCTCAGAAGTAGGATGGGTGGGGGAACCGCAGCATCGCGGTCGGTGGTGAAAACAGTGAAAAAAGGACTTCACGGCTTCGGCTGTATCACTCTCCTCAATGATGAGGATGTGATTGTTACCAGTGATTGGCTGCACAGTTGGTTTGTTGAACTAAAGGAGTTTATGCACTTGGAATATGATTTGAGGTTAGCACAAAATGTTATCCTCAAGCTTCTTCTCATAAGCCGCTTTGCAGTTTTGTACACAGAACAGTAATAGCATACCTGACACTCTAGTGCTTGGCACAGGTTGCCCCATGTAGTTTCATGGAGCTTTCTTGACCTTTAATTGGGCTGTCGCTTTTAGGATAATCTAACAAATAAGGCGCTACTAGTAGGTGAGGACAGGGGAACAAAATGCTTGATGCCTTTCATCCAATACTTTACTAGAAAAGAATGACCTCTAAATTAATAGTCAAATCAACAGAGTGGTGACCACACGAAAGAAGTTCCGCATTGTTGCAAGGTTGGCTTTGGCAAAAAATGGCCAAAACATGCTTGATTGTCATCTACCAGCACAGCATATATGGACCAGAATGCCAATATGGGTGCTCTTCCCAGGCAGGGACAGAAAATGGAAAGAGCGTGTTATACATTTCCAATCAATCTTAGGTGCATTTAAGTCCACGTCAATAATAAGCTGGACGGCTTTCTGTGTAGCCCAAGGCAAGTGTAGCGAGAAGATTACTGTCTGCTTCAGAGAAGATGGAAAGGCATCTACAGACATTACCAACATGGGTAGTGACACTGTTAACACTGAAGCTACTCTGGAGGGATTGAGCAAACAAAATTCAGCAGGGAGATAAATCTCGATAGCCTTCCACTTACAGATTACATAAATGAGAAGCCCACCACCAGCATGACCAGTCCATTCCTACCGAAACATACGGTAAACTGGGAGCAAGAGGTCAACGTCAAACACATTGCAATTACAACAGGTCTCGAAGAGAAGCAGCACCTCAAAAGGTGTTGAGCTAATAATAGATCCGAGTTCTTTCAACTTATTTGTAATACTACTATCGTTAGACAGAAACACCGAATTGCGTGAGGGTTGCGGAGTCAGGAGAAGGAAGAGAGATTTCACTAGGGAGCATGCTGGGGGTTTATGGGAGAGTTGCATGGGGAAGTTGACCCCAGAGGGCGAAGTAGGAGGACAAACAAATTTACTTGGGACAAGTACTTGGGACAACCACTAGAGGAACGGTCAACAAGGGTGGTAGACGAGCGGCGGGATGGCATGGTCTGCGTTTGTGGTAGCCAGAAAAAAGTAGCCATATAGTTGGGCTGCATCCAACGACATCATCATCCTGATGTAACTAGGGTATCTGACTGAACGGGAGAGCCTAGCAGTTCTCCTCAGGAATGCGACAGAGGTTTGCAGATGGTGGAATGAAATACATTTATTGGTATGGGTTGGTTGACCATGCTTGGAAGTGCCTGCTCCGAATTAGTTAAGTCCGAGACCATGTGCCCATTAAAGCTGTGGTCTTTGTGGCCTGTAGCATTAGCGTGAGATCTGGGTGAGGAGTGAGTATTCAGCCACCTTTCATCAGCAGATTTACCTTTTTTGGCACATTTATGCACCAAGGAAGGAAAGATAGGAAAGAAGAAGATAGGTCTAAATACCACTGGCACAGTTCAGTAAAGATAGTGACGCAAAACGCATTAATGTTAACAATTCAAAGAACCATTGTACAATCAGCAGCAAGAGCCAATTTAAACAATTTTCAGCAGTAAACACATCTAGATCTGTATTATTAACATTACAAATTTGACATGCTCCCAGCTGTAGCCCAGTGATGGGCAACTACTAATTTAAATACAGTCTCCACTTTTGCAGTCACTAACTACAAAAAGAAAAACATAATTGCTACTACTAACTAACTACTTTTAAATACAGAGAAGTATTTTATTAACTTTTGATAAAACTAGTTGCAACGTCAGTTAGTTCTTTTGTGGTAGTTGTAACTAACTACCTTTCAACTCCGCTTTTTTTTAATAAGGTGCACGTAAAAAATAAAGTAGTCTAATGAAGACTCCAGTTTAATAACCAAAACACTAACGAAACAATCTACACCTAGGCAGGTTTCACCCGAGCCACCTAGAGTAAAGGCCGTATCTACTTCTGCAAATAGGCGGCACATAGTGACGCGGCAAGTTTGCCAAGTGGCATCATCAGATGACAGAATTTAGAATGTTCGTCAGTTAGTTTGAAATTTTGCCACTTGGTGTAGAGATGGCAGCACCTACCAAACTTTCGTTTCCTTCTATGTCAGTGGTTGATTTTAGTCGCCTTGTTGATTTCGCTTGTTCTGATACGGCCTTTACTGTAGGAGGCTCTGGTTTCACACGCACTGCAGAGGATGTGGGTCATGGTGAAGGTCATCTACTGGTACTATTCCGGCAATGTATTGGCTGATAGAGATAAATTTAGGGTTGTAGCTGCATGCCTTAGGGAAATGCCGCCGATGCTTTCTAAAATGTTTAAATGTCATCTGTCCGAATTTCGGCTTTAAATCATCGTGATGATGATGATAATGGCTCTCCCTTTTGTAACAGGGTCCGGCCAAAGCGCCTAGCTCTTCAACACAAAAACGCCAAAACCCTGTCCCCCCCAAACCACTTTCTCTGCGGCTCCACCAACCCAACAGCAGACTCATTCCCACCATGACTCCTGCCCCCTCTTCCCTTCAGACCAGAAGCCGCCTGATGGCCTCCTCCCCTAAGATCCTCCAGCTCCCAGCAATCTACCAGAACATGCTTCATCGTTTCCTCTCCCTCTCCGCAGATGCCACAGGTAACATCTTCATCGTCTTCCCCTGCTTTCCATTCCATCGCCCGAGTGTCCAAAGCTCCAGCCCTCGCCCTAAACAGCAGCACGCTTCCCCAGTCCCCCTCATTATGCTCTTTTCTTCACGAGATCTTAACGTTGACAATTTACCTCTCATACCCTTCTTCCACCTTTCCACTTCCACATCCTTAATACCCCTTCTCCAACCCACTGCTCCCCTTCCACCAACCACCGTCACAAACTTCCCCACCATTCTCATCGTCCTATCCACCGACCTGGTACAGCACCTCCGTGTATCAAACTCGTGCACCCTCCTCACAATCGTAACCTCTTATGCTGTTTCCATTCATCCCCACCATATGCCAACCCCCTCCCCTCCCCCATGGTTACCGCCACCACCTTCCAAATAATTCTTCCAATCTCGTATCAATTGTAACCCCACATCGCTACCTTCTTAATCATCCCCTTAATCCTTCCCGCTTTCCCTCTCACCTTCTTCCTGATCAACTCCAGATAGTCTGGGTTAGCACGTACAGTACCTTCCAAAAGCACCGAACAGAAAGAACCAAACGCACCACTGTTGGTGACAGTTCAGTTCATTCCCTAGTATAACCGCGTTGAAGTAGCTTGCTTACGTCGACCAACGTCAGCGATGAATCTGTTACCGCACCTTGTGCATGCTCAAAAAGCTCCACCATTCAGTACCTTCCTAAAGCACCTAACAGAGCAAACAGAACGCACCAATGTTAGAGACAGTTTGGCTCCAAACTTAACGTCGCGCGTGCGCAGTGATGTTGTGTCAGCCACTCAGTACCTTCATAAACTACAATACAGCTCAACAAGCTCGGCAGAGTATTCGATACGTCATACCTTCACCACGACCGTCGACCAGAACTGGCTAATGGATTTGACCAGGATTGGCTAATAGATGTGACCAGGTGAGAGCAATGCCAAATTGCGAACCATCTCAGGGAGGTGGTTTGCTGGGGTGGAGGTTTGAGCATGTGCGAGGAAACAGTTTTGACGAAACAGATTCATCGCTGACGATGTTGGCATCAATCAAGCCGCATCAACACGGATATTAGCAGGAAAGGGCCAAACTGTCACCAACAGTGGTGCGTTTGGTTTGCTCTGTTTGGTCGTTTAGGAAGGTACCGACTAGTATCCACTCATAACCACCTTCCCGAGATGGTTTGCAATTTGACATTGCTCGCGCCTGGTTACAACCATTAGCTTAGCCTGGTCCAATCAATTAGCCGCTTCTGGTCACATTAAAGGTATGACGTAACGAGCACTCTGTTGAGCTTGTTGATTTTGCTGAGCTGTGATTACAGTTTCGGGAGGTACTAAACGACTGCCGCAACATCACTGAGCACGCGCAACGTAAAGTTTGGAGCCAAACGGTCTCTAACAGTGCTGTGTTCTGTTCGCTCTGTTCGGTAGTTTAGGAAGGTACTGAAAGTTTCAACCCCTGATAATCCTACTCCTTCACTCTTTTGATCCACTTCTTCCCCAGCTGGAGCCTCTCTTCTCTTTCCTCCCACACACCTTCCCCAATAACCATAAATCCCGATTTCTCCTCTCTAAACTCGACCTTCATCTCCAGTCCCCACACCGCACACACTCCACGCAACCTTTCAAGTCCATCCCAGATCATCCAAGCAACCTTGGTAGTGTATATTTTTCTATTTGTATGCTATGCCACATTCCTTTAAAAGGAAACTGGCATCTATGTTGGATAAATAAATAAACCTTTCAAATCCAGTAACCCAATATCATTGGCAAACATAAGAACCGGCGTGCGGGAAGTCTCCTCGCTGCCACTACCCCACCTAAAACCATTCTCCGTGTCCACCAAGCACTTTTCCAGTCCCTTAAAGTGGCACTATCACCGATTGAAATGCGAACGAAAATACCATGGCGCCATCTAGCGACATTGATATTGTTAACCTTTATAGCTTGCTCGCAGGTGCACGAGGATGAACCAAATTTTCACTCTATCAGTACCTTCCTAAAGCACCGAACAGAGCGAACAGAACGCACCAATGTTACAGACAGTTTGGCTCCAAACTTGACGCCGCGCGTGCGCAGTGATGTTACGTCAGCCGTTCAGTACCTTCCTAAACTACAATACAGCTCAACGAGCTCAGCAGCTTATTGATACGTCATACCTTCACCGCGACCAGACCTAGCTAATGGATTTAACCAGGATTGGCTAATAGATGTGACCAGGCAAGAGCAATGCCAAATTGCGAACCATCTGAGGGAGGTGGTTTGCTGGGATGGAGGTTTGAGCATGCGCGAGCTAACAGTTTTGACGAAACGGATTCGTCGCTGACGATGTTGACGTCAATCAAGCCGCATCAACACGAATATTAGCAGGGAATGTGCCAAACTGTCACCAATAGTGGTGCGTTTGGTTCGCTCTGTTAGGTCGTTTAGGAAGGTACCGAACAACTAAGGATGTCGTGGCTTGTTTGTTTCGTTAAAAGAAATGCCGTTATGCATTCCTTCGCTTGGTGCAAGCAAACGCTAGATGGTACTAAACAGCGCTAAATGTTGTCAGAATTCGTTTGCTTTCAAACGGTGATAGTGCCGCTTTAAGATATACCACGAAGAGCAGAGGTAACATAGGGCACCCCTATCACAGCTCCCTCCTACACTCAACCCACTCCGACTGTACACCACCCCAAGTAACAACGTATTCCCACATAAATCCTGCGCATCAACTCCACAATCCCCTCTTCAACTCCCGTACCCAGCAGTTCCCCCCACAGAAGATTCCACCTCACACCATCGTAAGCATGGCAATGTCAAAAAAACGCCACCCATAAACTCCACACCTCCTTCCTGTAGCCACAAAACAAAACCTAATTTCACCGCCACCAAGTACGAGATGGCGCACACCTCTATTTTGATACAAAATGGCATTGTTTAGCAAAATTCAAATACAAAAATTTGGTATTTTATATTTCTTTTCAAGCAATGTTTAAAATAAAAATACACTAAAAGATAATAAAAACAGTATAACTAAATTTAATAATTAATAGTAACTAAAATATACACTGTGAATTTAGAAAGAATTTCTTTTGAGCTATATTTGGGTCTCGCTAACTAGGTATTTTCCGCAGCTGTGTGGCAGATGACATGGCTGCCGGGTGCAACATGAGGGTTTGGACAAGTTTGAGTTTCGTATGTGTTGTTTTTCCGGGATTAGTTTCGGCGTGGGATACAGTAGAACTGGAAGTGTTTGACGTGGTCGAAGATGTTAATCAGAACTTTTATGAATTTTTCGACATCTCAAAAGTAAGTTGAATGAACAGGGTGATACGATGACGTTTCTACCGTAGGCATCCCGTTCATCTCTGTGTCATCCTTGGCATGGTCGGGTCACTGGTTATTTGGGTCAGTAATGCCACCTTGCCGTGTTTTGCTGAACTGTTTTCTAACCATTCATGTTTGATTACGCAAAACTACCTGATTTTCGGACCATAAATTAAACGTGCGGGACCTCGACTAACCGACGCCGTAAGGGACTAGTGTTGCCATTTCACACCGAGAGAGGGAGGTGGCAAGTGGAGGTATAAGGGGGCAACCTAACTTTGGGAAACTTAGGCACTGTGCCACGAATGGCATCCCCCCAAAAAAAATGTAACTTACACAGGTAGCAAGAAAAAAAATCTATTGACAAAGTAACCATACATAGCCTACAGTATGAAAAAACGAGCAAAAAAATTTAACTTGCTGAGGAACATGAGAAGAATATACGACTCCTAACGTACTGCACCAATGGGGCTCGTCTCAACAGCCGTGTATTGCGAACTGCCACCAACCAAACCAACACTGTTTTTTGTGACGAGCCCTTGTGGACTACACATGGCATCTACGCAAAACGAACTCACCGTGACTTGTGTAAAGCCTTTGCGTGGAACAAGCGGAGGCGGTGATTGACACCAAAGAGAGCAAGTTTCGATAATTTATGAAAGCCTAATGTGGCCTTTGCCCCAAACAAGGTATGGGAAAATGTGCGGCTCAATTGAGATATTTCTTGCACACACAAAAAAAGGATGGGAGTGGAGCCCGTTTCCTTCTCCTAAGCGCATGCAAAATGAAAAATCCCATGTCTCTGGTCCCGGTAACAGGGTAAAGGTTTGAAAAACTGTGGTCTCAGGCAATTTGTTGAAAACTAGACCTTGATCTTTTAAAAGTGAACATAATATGCCTAATCACACGATGCCTAACTGAACCTAACCAAATCAACTCTAAACTAAACTTAAGTTTTCCTAAAAACTATGCTATTTATCTTTGCCGGGATCCACACTCGTAGAGTCCAAGATAGGCTTGAATAGAACAACCAGAAGGCCTACTAGAGACACTGCGAATAAAAAAAATCGTTCGGTGTCTTGACATGCGGCAGATACAGTTAGGTACATGTACAGGCGACATGCCAAACGTATACGGTCCCCAGGGCAGGGACGAATTACTGCATCCGGAAATCTGGAAATCTCCGGATGGGTCCCAACCCCCGAAACTCGAATTTTTTTTTTTTAATATGAAAAAAAAAAATCATCGAAAATAACTTCTGAATGGCACTTGCCAGGTAACAAGAAAGCAAACCTACAATTACTTAACTTTGTTCTCGGTAATTACGATAATGTTTAAGATAATTCTTTCTGATTTACTTGTCCTTAATGCGCCTGGACCTGGAGTTCGGTAATAAAGCGTAGCTTGCGACGGTTAGCACTGCAAGATAGCGCCAGCCGTTTCTGCTCGGCCGTATGCAGAGAAGCCCAGTGGTGCCCACGGTGGGGGCGGGGGATATCGATATATTTATTACGTAACAACAACACACCACCAATCACCGCAACACAATACGACGTGCAACAGAGGTTCAGTTTATAATTTTATGCACTGATGAATATTGATTGAAAACGAAGCAGAACAGTAGATGCTGTTGCTGCACTTGGCTATTATGGACTGGTCATTTTATCACCGGGGAGGAAATTGGGAGGATCATGAAGTTTTTGGACCCTCTCGAGGGGGGGGGGGGGGGGGACATATTTTTTTCGTCCCCCCCCGGGGGGGGGAGAAAAAAAAAACCTGACCAACTGGAAGAAAAAGTAATTTTTGGACCTCAAAAATGTCACTTTCAGCAGCCAAAATTTCTAAAAACGCCTCAACTTCTGGGGCCCTCAAACCCCCCATGATGTCATTGATACAAGATTTTGAGGTTGTTAGTACCATATCTGTAGGTATAGTTTTTATAAATAACTTTGTAGAAGAGCCTTGGCACCTGGTGTCTTGGCTTCTTCAGTTTTTCAGGTCCTAACTATGTTAGGCCATTAAAAAAAGAAAAGTTGGTTCTCAGGCCCTCCCGCACCGATTTTTTGACGGGAAATAAAAAGAAACGACGCGGCAAAAATAGCAGTTTCCGAACAAAAATAGCCCTTAATGAGAAATTGAAATATAAAATTACTATTCTTGTCGTTAAATAATTGTGTGGACACATGCTACGAAGCATTACGAGGCAGTATTCTTTATTTTATCCAAAGTAAAAATTAATTCCCCAAAATGTACAGAAAAATACGGTCGAAAAATAAAAAAAATTAAAAACAAATTCCGCCCGCCCGCACGGATTTTTTGAGAAAAATGCCCGAGAACCTACTTTCTTTTTTTAAGTGGCCTTACAGATGTGGGCATAGGCTACAAGTAAGCAGTGTGTTTATCATACTACTTATTTATGAATCTTGACAACAGATGGGTGTAAGTAACATTTTATAGAACATTTTGAATCTAACCTGTCTTTTCATTAAAAACGAGACACGTTTCCTTACATCTGATAGTAACTGTCGGTGTGGAGACCTACTTATTTTGGCTACAGGAATCATCTGCAGATAGTCTCGATGGGTTTACGAAAAGCGCATTTTTGTTTGTTTTGTGGGTTTGAAAGGGAGGGTCATCGAAATATTGGTGGGCACATCTTTCTTTCCTCCCCTTATCTTCCCCCTGTTCATAACTAATGACCTGTCCCTTATGATGGGATAGAAATAAATGTATGAAAATAATATGGCCCCAAAAAAATGTGTGTGTGTGTGGGGGGGGCCAAATTATTTTCATACATTTATTTCTATCCCATCATAAGGGACAGGTCAT
>JAHWFP010181594.1:0-40951 GCA_023313725.1 Lithobius niger | reverse complement strand
AGCACATTTTACAGGAATTGCTCTGTACATGTGCCGTTTCCATAGGGTGTTTTCTAATTGGTCAGTGGTTCAGGGGTTTGGGAGCTCTAAAAGACCAGGTTGATTGTTTTACATTGTTTTAAACATTGTTATTATGCAACAATGCCAATCAGCAAATGCCAGCTGTACCACGTAGACTGAAGATTAAAGTATTTGTTTTCAGAAAACCATAATTGATAAAGATACAACATTAAAACAAGCTGATCTAAGCTGCATGGTCCACCAAAGTAGCACGAATTACAAAACAAAAACAAACTAGGCCTAGTTTGATGCTTAAGGCAAGATTTAACTGATTCGAAGTCAAAACAGCAAAGGAACACAAACTTTCCTGTAAGGTTTCATATACTGCAGTGTTGCTGTACTGTTTAGTCCATGTGAAAGCTTACTGCTGTATCCAACCATCATTTATACGTGTAAATACAATTAAAGACAGAGCTTAAATTTCCAACATGCCCAAACGAAAACTAATGCTGCACACTCGACTACTTTCTTGGCTAAATTTTTCAGGTCTTCAGTCAGGTTGTCTACTTTCCGTTCATCACCCTGCTGATTATACATTACCATTTTCCAAGATTTTCAAACACTTTTCCACACATGGAATTTCATTATTACTTTCCAGAACATTTCCAGGTTTTCAAGGAGCTGTGCTAAGCATACTAAACCGAATACTCATTTTTTTTTAAACATTTCCAGCAATGCCATCTAGCCAAGTAACATGCACCAATCATTAGCAGATCTATCGTGTGCCAAATAAAAACATTTGACTACAGCAGTAACAATTCGTGTGGACTAAACAGTACAGCAACACTGCAGTATCTGAGACCATACAGGAAAGTTTATTAGTGTTCCTTTGCTGTTTTGACTTCGGATCAGTTAAACCTTACCTTAAGCATCAAACGAGTTCGTTTTTGTTTTCTAATTATAATCTTTGCATCAGACAGAACACTCCCTTTCTTTTTCCTTGAAGCATATCAGTTAATTTTCTATGGGAATTGTTTTCTTCTCACACAAATCAGTTAAGCTTCCAAAGAGCTAAGGAAGGACAGAATGAAAGGAAGGGCACATCAACACACTGATTATTAGCATATGGAGCCAAGATCACAGAAAAAGCTCTCAATATTTTTGTTCCCATTTTATTTTAGTTTAATTGTTACGAGTATTACAAGCAGTAAAACAGAAGTGATATAAAGCTGAGAGATAAAAATAAATTGAGTAATGAGAGATATCACATAGGCTACATAAATTAGTAACCAAGTGCACCACTTTATGATTACAAACCACATCCAGCAATAGAATAAGGATTATATGACAAATTGAACTGGAAAATAAAACCTTTTTATGACACACAAATTCCATTAATTTAGTTTTACAGATTCTTCAATCAATTCTGACACGTATGACCATTACTGAAGTTAATTCTTTTTCTTATTCTCACTCTTACCAGCAGAATTTGTATTGTAATGGCAACATTAACGGAAAGGTAATGGTACAAAAATGGTTAATGATAAACGCATCCAAGTTAATGAATCACATTTCTGATCATTTTCAGCAACAATATACAGCTTTAAAGATGCACGAAATTTTCACTTAACTGAATGTTTGTTTGTACTTGAAGGTGGATAATAAAACTTGCAGTCAAATCAAATTAGGCCGGGAAAAAAAATAAGTTTGGTTCTCGGGTATTTCGAAAGTCGAAAAAGGACCAGGCCACCCGGCTTTTTATTTTATTATTTATTTTCAAAATGCTATGAAAATGCTCAACATTTTTCTTTAACTTTTAAGCAGTATGAACGTATATATACGTCCAAAAAAAATCATCCCAAACACAGTAACGACGTATATATACGTCGAAGCTTTGAAGGTAAACTATGGGTCGAAAAACGCAATTTTCCGTCAAAATATCGAAATGCGAAAAGCTGAAATTCCTGACATGTTGTGCATCGATTTCTGTAAAAAAAAAACCGTTGTTACCAATATCTACAATTTTATTAAAAGCACTTTAGTTGAGTGTAGACTCACTAAAAACTGCAAAAATGTGTTTCTCATTCTTTTTTCCTAAGTCAAAAAGCAGAAAATTGGTCATTTTTGATCAGCGGTAGCGGTCGAAGCATTTGACTAGGCGCTGCCATCTTGTATTAGTTGGAAAGCTGGAATTCCCTTCAATCTAGGCCTCTCAACTTATTTTCTCAATGGCCGTTTGGCATTAGCCAATCAGGCGAATTGTAGTAGGCCGTTTCTGGCCATTTCAAGCTAATTTTCCAAAGCATTTTAAAATCGCGTTCCGTTATTGGTTGGTTGGTACCACGTGACCGATTTGCGTGATCTCATTGGCTGATGCGCGATTTCAACATGGATGCCGCCGATCGCTTCGGATTTCACGTGAGCGCTTGAGAGCACTTGTGTTTTAGTTCGTCATTACAAATTACAAGAAAGATGATGTTTCACAGCATTAAAAAATTAAATCAGCAGCCACGATGCAAAACTAAAATGGAAATGGAGCGTATAAACCTTCACACTATTGCTTATCAGGTGGGAACAAGTTCGAACAACGATTTTTAGCCTAACGCTGACTTTCGGACGCGTTTTGTCAACACGGAAATTTTCGTTTTCGTTTTCGTTTTCATTTGGCTACTGCCCGTAATTAAAAAAACAACGGTTCTCCAACACTATTAAAGCCATTTGTCCGATTTTTTCTGTGCATTTTAATGCTGCGTGTAATAAGTTTGAAATAATTGTGTCCAATAGTTTTCGCAAGAACAAATATTTCGTTAGTGCCTCACTCCACGGGTAACGACGTAAGACGAATGAAATAAAAAGCCTTTGACCCGCATGATTTTTGGGTACCCGCCCGCGCCCGAGAACCGAACTTTTTTTTTTTCCCGGCCTTATATTTCTTCTTTACATGCATTGCAGTTTTTGAACATTTTAAAACTCTCAAATTTAAAAAAAAAAAAGACAATCTAATCATTACATGTGAATTTTACATTATTTCACAAAGATATCTAACAAACTTTGAATCGTTTTGTAACAAAGGTTTACATAACAGACTTTGCATTTAAAAATCTCTGATGACCTTCACCATATCAATCTTCATCACAGCCATTACATTTCAAATTGTCACTTCAGGACATAACATCTGTGTATAATTCTAGGCGACAAACAAAAAATAGCTTCTTGAAAAAATGAACCATTAAGAGTCAATAAACTCAATAAATAAAATAAAGAACCTATTGCCACTATCCTTCGATCTTAAATTGATCTTAAATGTTGCACTAACACTGCCTGATTAGGGAATTGAGCCTGTTAGTACATGTCAGCCCAAAGACCACAGAAATGGGTTATTTAATATTAACTCCCTCTCACTTTTAAACAACGAACTACGTAACTGACATTTCTTTATATTGCATCAAGAACAATTCTGTTTAAGGAATGTCTCTTAGTCACACTGCCAAGATTGTTTATTAACATCCTGCACCATGGTCAGTCTACATGACTGATTATATGGAGTTAAATCAATTAGTTGCGTAAGGAACATTTTCCCTTAGTTTACTTAAAAACATTTTAGTTGCAGTGAAACTAAAAATAAAAAGTGGACAAAAAAGTGACAAGAGCAAAAGCAATCAAAAAAGTGGGAGAAAGCTGAGGAAAACAACAGTGGAATGACTAGAACAATCCAATGTTAAATAAAAAAAAAAAATGCTCTCCTCCAAGGAACACACCACTTTGCCATTTGTGAAAGAACTTACTTGGTGATAAGGCTTTTTTTTGCCGAAGTATACAATATACGGTATCTTAAATATTTTATCTCTAATTTATCAAGAAATATATCTAGAAACATTTTGATTTATCTCATTGTGTAGATTACACAGAAAATACCATTTGTCTCATAAAAGCGTGTTACACATACCCACTTCTAAATAAATGCATGCTCATCACACCACTATTTCCGAGGCATCTCAATTCCATGGATGTGAAGGGGAAACAAAAATAGCTGAAAATTTCTTTATAAGGAACAAAATCTGAAGGCTGTAGCCTATATTGAATTTAAGATAATTGCTGAAAATTGTACTGTTAACCTAACAAGGAACATAAATGTATAAATAGGACTTCTTACACTTATGGTAAAATTCAGTTCTTAGCTCTACAAAAAAACAGTTTGAATGGAACTGTCAAAGTCCTTTAAAATTTGGCAAGTTGTTAGTAAAAAAATAAACAGTATCGCTACGAGATGCTGCCTCTAAAAAAAAAAAAAAAACCGTAACTTAAGTACAGAAAAATATAAAAATCTGCGATTAAGCAAGAATGTTTCATGCCTGAACTTAAATAGAGGACATCATGTGTAAATTAAAACCAGTTTGCATGCTTCTTGTTGGTAGGTACTTACTTTGGTTGAATAATTGTGTATCCTGTATAGTTATTACTTATTACCACGAAAGCAAATATCACCATCATTCATGGTCAGATGATGTCATGTTTGTTATATTTATGTAAACAAACTGCAAACACAATGAAATTGCAAATATGCACTACCGTAACTCCACAAGTGTTGTGCCATTACAATACATACCGTAAATTGTGTATTAAAAGCCAAGTTGAAGCTAAAGCTCCCCCTCCCCCCCCCCCAAAAAAAAAATACTGTAAAGTCAAAATGAGGAAATAGTGGCGTTAAAGCCCACCCCTCAAATTGTCGTTTTTCTACGAAAAATTACCTACAAGTTAGGGTAAAGTGACCAAATTCCGGCCGGCGACCTAAAGTCGGCCATTTCGATTTGCTCTCGATTGCTTACCGAAATACAACAAAGCGAAACTGAAACAGTACCGGGAACAAACTAGAAATCTTCTAAAGCGCTATGGTCAAAGATTTCTCCAGCTGCACTGCTCTAACAATGAGGTAGAAGGCGTTAGCGAACATGCACTTTGGCACCTTTCTGACAGCAGCAAAAGAAGTAGCTGTGGAAGTTTCGACTGTTCTCAGGCAAGTTACATTCCACACTGTTGTGAGATAAATAAAGCCATTACCAGGAAAACGAAATGACAGGGTCAACCCTTATACATTCTAATTTGAGATAATCCATAGTTTTTACTATGGGGCCAATATATTTCATTACACAGCATTTATTTGACAGCACTGCAAAAGTGCCCTAAAGTCGGTCACACTCGACCCATTCACAGCCTGGGATGACTTAAAGTCGGCCGGCTGCATCGACCAAATCTCGGCCGGCCGACTTTAGGTTTAATTTTGTATATATGTACATTGCTACTAATTAATTCAGGTTGGTGTCTCTATAAATTTACGTAAGAGAAATGACAGGGGCTGGGTGTTGGTATAATTTGACAGGAACGATAATTAGCCTATTAATTATTAATAATTAAATAATTTTTAATTCTTCAGAAAAATACAGTATGAATTTTAGTTTACCGGTACATGTGGCTGCCATATGAAGCTCTAACATAAATATTTTACTCAATTTTTGGGATAAAAAATTACACAGATCCATAGCAAGCTTAATATAACAAAAAATATATAAAAAGTTGTGTATTGAAGCTATGTAAGTGCATGTGGCTATGTAAGTTGATTTTATATTAGTAAATAGATAGGCCTACAGTAGAGTATTGTATAGGGAAAAGAAAAAAATACGACCACACAGTGCTGTAGTGCACCCAAGTTTTTTCGGGGGGGGGGGGGGGGCGCGCGGGCTAGCTGGTGTCAAAAACTAAAAATCAGAATGTGTTCCGAGAATTCCGCTCAGAATATAAGTAGGGTGATTGCTTTAAGTTTTTTAAAGCCCTGTAAAACATCAGTTTCAGCAGTTAAAACGTTGAATGGTGATTTTCACAAATTCGGATATCGGGGCCCTTTGCTTCATCCCTGGGTGCACTGCTGTGACTGCACGTCAATATAAATGTATAATCATATTATTTTAACATATCAGCCTCATTCTAACAATTATTTATAAAATATAAATTAGCAATAATCAAGTGCTTCGGTTAAGCTAAGTTGCAACAATGGAACTTAATTTTAATTTTTAATATTTTGTAGTAAACCAAGTTCTGTATATTCATGGCACCTTCAAAGAATAAAGAGAAAACTTCTCGACGTGGGCATAAATAAAAAATGTGGGACATACAAACAATGACAAGAGCTGTTGAGGCTGTAAAAAGTGATAAAATTTCCGTTCGTGCTGCAGCCAAATCGTTCAAATTCCCCGAAGCTCGTTGCAAGATAGACTAAATGGACGAGAAGCAATAGATGCAAAAGCGAGCAGAAAACCTAATTTGGATGAAAACGAAGAACGTACTCTTGTAGCAAAATTAAACAAATCCTTCAGACAAGTGGTGGAGATTGTTGAAACGACGTCATCGTGATTTAGTTCAACGGAAACCAGAAGCAACAGCTGCTATTCGTCACGAAAAAATGGAAAGGCAGGTTGTAAACACGTACTTCCAAGCTTTAGAAAATGAACTGACGAAAAATGATTTGCTAACGAAACCTGATAGAATTTGGAACATGGACGAGACTGGGGTCACTTTTGAACATAGGCCCCCTAGAGTGATTGCAAAAAAGGGGATGAAATATCTCCATGCTAGAACAAGTGGGAAAAGAGAGACAATAACTGTTATAGCGGCTGTAAATGCTGATGGCAGAAAACTTCCACCATATTTTGTTGTTAAAGGGAAAACTAGAAATGCTTTAGTAGGCATGGATGTTGAAAACTCCCCAGCTGGAACAAATATGTCAGTTTCGAATACAGGATGGACTAAACAAGGTTTAGCCGAATTATGGTTTAAGTCAACATTTCTTCCTAACATAGGAAATGAAAGGCCACAAATTTTAATATTTGATGGACACGACTCGCACTGTTTTGTTGAGTTGATTCAAGCTGCTCGAGAAGAAAAAATCATACTGGTGGAATTACCTGCCCATACTTCACATTGGTTACAGCCACTTGACAGAACAGTATTCTACCCTTTTAAAACTGCATATGGTGATGTCTGCCAAGAGTTCATAAATGACGACCCTAAGAATATATTGTCAAAGAAGGTTTTTTGCAAGTATTTCACTGCTGCATGGGAAAAATCTGTAACGGCACTGAATATTCAAGCTGGATTTAAGGCATGTGGCATCTATCCACTAAACAAAAATGCTGTTCCAATAGAAGCATTTCTTCCAAACGAATTGTATCAAAGTGAGGACAGTAATCACTCACAGCAAAACACTTGTGACCCGCGCCTAGATGATGAACAAGCCATAGATGAACATACCACTGAAGAACAGGCCACTGATGAACAAGCCACCAAAGAGCAGGCCACTTATGGACAAGCCACCGAAGAACAGGCCACTGATAACCAAGCCACCGAAGAACAGGCCACTACAAGCATGTATAATTCCACATTGCTAAATGATGAGACACATGAGCATCTTGATCATGACATACCGGTTGATCAAGACATGCAAGATGTACAGTTCACTGGCAGTGACACTGAATATTTTCGTGACGAGTTCGTAAATACAAACAACAGCGCCGCTAGGTTTTCTGAAGAACCAAGTGTCTGCCCACCTGACTTAGCATTATCTGCTTTAAATTGTTCACTGACGGAGCAAACGCTACAGACATATGAGAGATGGTATCTAACTGGCAGAGAAAATGTTTCTGATCCTGTTTATGCTACATGGAAGAAGTATAAAATTATGGCTGAACTGATGAACACCAACGTAGAAGAGGATAGCAGCCCTTGCAATGGACAAACAGATGGCACATCCTTGTCCGCTAAGGCTAGCGCAGTGCGTGAAGCACATCTTTCACCAAAGAAGTTCTATGCACGCAGTTCAGCATCAGCCTACACCAAGTCTAGTATCAAGCCTACACCATTAAAGGAAATACAGAACCATCAAAATACTTTTTTGCCTTCTCAACCGGGAGCCCAAAAGCCGCATACTGTGACTAGTAGCAGTGTAACTCGGCATACTTCTAGCATAGAAAATGACTATTCTGATGTACTGCCGTTCCCTAAGCCATTAAAAAAACCTCAACCTAGCAACAAGCCAGAGTATTTCGTACTTACAAGTGATGAAGTATTCGAAGCAAAAGTGCAGAAAGCTAAAAGGAAACAACAAATTGAAGAAGAGAAAGAAGAGCGGAAACGTAAAAGAGAGGAAGCAAAAGAAAATCGTAAGCATAAACAAGAAGAAGCAGCGGCAAAGAAACGCATTGCAGCAGAAAATAAGCTTGCCAAAATTAAGTCTAGAGCTGCGTTAAAAGCCAAAGGACGAAACAGGAAATGAACATTCCCTTCACAAATAATAGTACATACTGCTCTTTCAATTCGATTTTAATGGCTGAACAATTTTACAAATACAATTTTTACAATTACAATTTTACAAATGCATAAACTGTAACAAATTTACCATTAAAAATTTTAAAATCTTACCGAATCTTTTTACTTTTTAATGTTACAGCTAACCCAGTATATACGTAGCCTACTGCATGAAAATTTATGAGTAAACAAAAGCACTTGACCATTTCTCGGCCACGGGCCGACTTTTGGTCTTTACTGGCCGACTTTAAGTTTAAGTGGCCGACTAATGGTCAAATTTACACTTTAGTTTAATATTAACAAGAAATTATTTACATATATATTTATTGAAGATATATTAGTTGAAAAGTATCAAGCGTATGACCTGGAAATGTTTCAATACACAACCGAATTATTTCTTTGTACGAGTCACTGTTTTTTTTTTGGACACATTTTATAACTTGTGGCCAACTTATGGTCCCTTTACCTTATATGATGTGAATAAAGATAGAACTGCTTGCTATGTTTACGGGTCTCTTCTCCCTCCCTCCCTGTAGTAGTAGTGGACTCTTCCCCTTTAGCTCATATCACCTGCACAAGACCTGGGCATCTCTCACCTAAGCCTCCACCCTTATTCACAGCAATTAAAAGGATGTAAAAATAAAAATTGGTCTTTCAGAGATCGCTCAAAAGCTTCGAGTTTTCTGTAATAGATGTCCAGAAAGGTTAGAATTATTGATAATGCTTGATTTAAAGCCCACGCCCTATTTTTGCCAAATTAACTGCATAAACCAATGGGCGTTTAATCCACGATTTACGGTACATAAATGTGCAATAGGAATGAAAAATACACTTGCTCTATAAAATCTTTGGCACTTAGGTGTAGTAAAAGTTGACTTCACCTGGACAGTCTCCTCTGGATCTTAACTTCAGGATCACCTGGAAAAAAAGAACATGAAGAAAATTGGATTTCAATTACATAACTGTACACAAATTTGTAAACATGACAAAATACCGAGTTTCCGGGAACAATGCAATTTTTCCCCAGAACACACAATAACACAGAATTTGAGTCGTAATTTGGCAACCGTATCAGTAAAAGACTGCACTCAGAAGTGAGCGGCTAGCAAATCAATATTACAGTAGTGATGCCAGCACTCATTTCACAATTGTAGCACAGTGTAAGCAACTATTTTAAGTTATTCTGAACCCCTGCTCAGACTGGCACAAAACTTTACATGAGAATCAATGTTTATGGATGATAATTTATTTATTGTATTTACCATAGGGGAATTATTCCAGCCTCAAATCATAGTTTGAATCCTCCTGCCATCCCAACATCTGTTAACACCGAACAACAACTGTGGTGATGGCCATGCGTTTCCATTTTGTCATCAAATGGTTCTGGCAACAGGGAATGATAAGTGACGAGGCCAAGAAGAGTGTAGGCATTAGTGAATAAAATTAGATAATTTAACACCCAGACAGAAAAAAATCTGTTTTAGCCATTACATACTTACAATACTGCCAATGGGAAAATTTCGAGTTCTTTCAGATTTTGCATATAGACAAGCCAGCTATTAATTAGTTAATATCAAATGAAATTAATGAATGCACCTTCATCGCTGTTAATCTGTAATGGGCCGCCATCTTGAAATCCGGGCCATTTTGAAATTATGTTTATTATCGTCCTACTTCCTTCAAATTTAGAACAGTCGAACTAGTTGATACCAAGTGAAACAATGAATGTGCCACATCACTAGTAATCTCGAATGGCCACTGTCTTAAAAATGAGCAGCCATTTTGAAATTATGTTTATTATCGTCAGATTTCCTTCAAATTTAGAAGACGGAATAGTTGATATCAAGTGAAAGTGAATGTGCCATCGTCACTAGTAACCTCTAATGGCCACTATCTTGAAATTAGGTAGCCGTTTTGAAGTTATATTTATTATAGTCCGATTTCCTTCAAATTTAAAATGAAGACGATATATAGTTGTTAACAATTTAAAAAAATGAATGTGCCATCATCATTATTAATTGTAATGCACGCCGACTTGCAATCACGCGTCCATAGGAACATTTAACATGTGTCAGTTACTGTTCGTGGGCTGAATCCCCACTCTGGTGGTCTGTATGCACACACACACGTGTTAAATGCAGCCTATGGACGTTTCCTTTTGGCCATGTCAGTATGGTTCAGCAGTAGGACCTCGGCCTTTGGTTTCAAAGGTCGTAGGTTCGATTCCCCGCTCAGGCAGTCAGTATGTATATATGCACGTGTTAAATGCTGCCTACGGACCTTTCCTTTTGGCCGTGTCAGTATGGCTCAGCGGTAGGACCTCGGCCTTTTGTTTCAAAGATCATGGGTTCGATTCCCCGCTTAGGCAATCTGACGTATAGGTTCAAAAGGCAACGTAACTAGGTTTGCATCTGTGTTTATTTAGCTCCTTTGGCTTTCCGTCTTTAATACCGTTAAAAAGTTGAAAATGAGCAAAAAATTTGATCGGTAACTGTGATACCAGCCCCTAGTAACACGGGCGTGGTTCGGTCTCTAATAGTGGTAGACCCCTTTTATTACCCTTGATTAAAAGAGATTCCCACATTTCGAATGAATCAAGTTGCAGTCATCCACCTGAATTATAAACGACGCAACAACAATTGAAAGTTTATGATGTATTCACTAATCTAGATATCTGGCTCAACATGACCGTTTTTCTCAATAACCGTGATATACGGAAAAAAGGTGTGGGACCTACATTATAGATTACATTATTGTAAACAACTGATGGCCACAGCGTTTTTGTGTAACACTAAAGGCTCTTGCGTAATACGTCAAAATTGAGTGAAAATTGGGCTCCATTTTGGTCGCCATCTTCAATGCTCATTGCTCAAGTTTTTCAGTCTGGAACCCATCGGAATCTTAAAAGTTAACATCCTTTTGAGTAGGTTCCAGAAAAAAACTGCCCTCAAAATGGAAGGTATATTAATATTCTTTTTGTATTTCCATATATGTATTAAATGCATTTTTTAACCATAACATGCAAATTAAACCTATTTTTCCAGGAAAACGGCATCAGATAGCGTGGACAACAATTTTTTTTTCTAATTCAGCACGTCTTTTCCAGTCAGGAACAGCCACAAAACCTGTTTTTTTGTAATTTGTGGTGGGTTAACCCCTTTTTTTTAGCCTGTATTTACTCGCCTGACTTGTTCCATCTGAATAGGCTAGAATTATATTTACAAAGTCGGATTTACAAAATTGGCTTACAAAGTCATTAAGCAAGTCCAAAGTTAGTAGGGTGCACGTTTCCTGTTTTGCTTTAGGTTGAAATGTTTTTTTTGGGGTTTAGTAACATGGCAGCGTATTTGCAGCAGAGAGCATTAACTGTTGTCATCAATTACATTAAATGTCTGATATTCGTATAAAGACAATCAAAAATTCTAAGCATCAAAAGACAAATACCAAACTTTACAAGAAAATTGTGTTCTTGAAGTTTGTTTAAAGATATTCCAAGAACAAAGAAAATCTGCTACAACCGTTCATACATACATTCTGCCCGAATAGACAAGAACAAAGCTAACTACTAAGTACAGGTCTAATGCTTACCAGCCTCTTACTGACAAAATTTTACACCGCGGCCCTGCCTGTCAAAGCTCGTCTGTATTCCTTTTAACTACAGACTGATAGACCCTTAGTCTTAACATCAAACGTTCCGCTTTTGTTTGACTTATAGACCCTTGGTCTTAAAAACATTCCGTTTTTGTTTATTAATCAACTAATAGCTGACTCGTCATTGGGCAAAATCTGAAAGAAATTTTCCCAGTGGCACACGCAAGTTAAAAATGCAGTACAGACATTTAGACAATGAAATTTAGACAGAAAATTTTGGCTTCTCCTTTATGGATTACTTCCTCCAGGGCGTGAATTACCGCAGAAGTTCGATTGTTTTAAGGTATTGGTTTCAGAAATGACGAATATGCATATTTCATGTTGCAGGTTGGATAACGATAAACTGTTAGGACGAATAATTACGACATTAAGTCTGTTTTACTTACCCGTTAGCCACTCTAGGACGACGAGTCCACTTCTCGCACGCGGGTAAAGACGTTCGAAGTAACCAACGACTTGCACACTGAGCTTTAGTAATTTACTCTGGGTAAGATAAGGCTCGTTGCGGTTTAAACATTGGCGTAATGCACTTTTGTACTTCATGGTTGCCTAGGATGAGCGTAAAAACATAATCTTTACAGCAAGGCTGGTTAAAGATAGTTTTTGTTGCCCAACCGAAAATATACATTACATGTTTTTAATGCACTCTCTCGGGTTCTCAGTGCTTCTTCCAGAGAAAAGAAAGAAAGTTGGATTCCCTGCCAGTCCCATAGTTATTCCACTGCGCATGCGCGGATGCAGTCCTCCCTATATAAATGCTGGCACAGTTTCAATCCCCATCTTTTTACAATACTCTCAATCGTTACCAAGGCAACTCGAGAGGTGAGGAAGGGCGGGTCACCTGTTGTAAAAACAGGTAATGTATATTTTCGGTTGGGCAACAAAAACTATCTTTAACCAGCCTTGCTGTAAAGATTATGTTTTTGATTGCCTTCGAAAATTTCCATTACCTGTTTTTAATGCACTTTAACAGATGGAGGTGGGCCTTGGTGACGGGCACCCTAGCTACGGACTGGCTACCCTGAAGTCAACTGGACTCAACAAACCTGAAGGCAACCGATTTAAAGGGGTGAAAGGTGTTCCTGTAGGTCTTGAAGGGTTTGTTGTGTAAACTGGTCGGTTGTAAGTGCATTGAGGAATCGGTTGCAAACTGAATCGGACTGGATGCGGAATGGTCAACCGGAGGAAGCGGTTGCAGGCAGGTTCCAGGGTAAAGGAGAAACATTGGCCAATGGGGGACTGGAACCCCTAGGGATAGATGTAACGACATAGTCACAGTAACCAACATGTGTTAATATTATTAGTATTACTATTGAAGAGGGCAACAAAGACTATCTTAACCCAGTCCAGTACTGGAAAGGATCGCAGACTCGGACCGGAGGGAACCGAGGTGGTGTAGTGGTATTTCAGAAAGTTGTACGTTCCGAGGTATCCTTGCTGGAAAATACGAGCAGCTGTTTGGCTCGGTGATATACCGGAAGCAGGACCGAAGGTAGGTCGGACACGAGGACGAGGAACGGCCAGATCGTAGATGACTACGACGGGAAAGGTGCCCTAGCACATTTTTGTGATAGAAAGGGTGACCCAGAATCGGGTTGAGACGATGTGGTCCTTGGGAGTACCTTCCGAGAAGGCTATAGATGAAAAGTTGTTGCCAACACACGGCCAGGAACGGCAAGGTGTAGGAATGTGTGAGTTGATTCAAATAGAAAAAGGAGGACCAAAGGTTAATCTGATGAAGTGTGATAGCGCTGGGAGGCAAAAATATCGTAGGAGCAGGAAGCAAGACAGCTCGGAACCGTTCTCCCTTGGGCCGACCTGCTGACGGATCGCAAGGAACTGCAGGTACAAGGAAGGTGGGAGTCCAAGATGGAGAAGTGTCAGTTTCTTTCGCCCAGAAGATGAAGACATCGTTCAAAGAGGATGATGGGGGCAAGAACCGACGGAGCGTCGTAGGAGGAGACGAACGAACAGTGAGGTGGACAGAAGACGGATTCTGTGTTTAGCACCAGATGAGGGCATGTTTCAAGAAGAGGAAGGGGAGAAGCGGATCAGTGTTTGGCAGAGAGAGGAACGTGCTGGTTCCATTCTTGGTTTACCTTGTTACTGAAAATAATGTAGCCGAAGGTGTGAATTTTAACTGCAGAATGGAGGACCGGAGTGGTTGGGAACAGCACAACGCCATCGGATGCGAGTTGAAGAAAGATGAGACAGGTTGCATCACGCACACCTATACATGATGGAGGTTGCGCAGAGGGTCAGCGGATTGAAGATTAGTCTGATCGTTCCTACAGGGGGGAACGCAGTGTCGCAGGTTCCGGAATTGGTGCGGAAAACAGGGCTGCTGGCGAAGCGGAACTAGGATGCTGGGAAGGACCTGGGTTCCCAAAGTTAGCAGAAGGAACCGGATGATGAGAGAATGAACTGCGATTGAAATCTAGCCTTGCTAGATTCATGACGGAAAGGACTCGTCCTTGAGAAAGCTGTGCTGTTTGCCAAGGTGGAACGAGAGAGAACAGAGCACTTCGAGGGAAGGGATGGTAAATCCAGAAGACGCGGAAGCAGTGAAGTAGTCCTCCATATTGCAAGCTGGCGAGTTGTAGCTAAAAAATTTGAGTTCAGTGTAGAGAATGCTGACAAGTCGAGTTTTCAAGGAAAAGGACTTGGATTCTAAGTCATGTGGAGTCTGTCCGCATGGGGTTGGTGAGGTGGTAGCGGTACCGCTAGGTGGAATCTAAGGGATCGTTGTGGCAGAGAAGTGTACCGGAATGGTAGGAGGTAGATACCCAGGAACATTAGGATGTCCTCCGGATTGAGGGATTCTAAGGGCGAGACTGATGAAGCGATCGTGGATGGATCCATTGACCATGTCCTTTGAGGCATGTCCTTGGTGGAATGGGGACGCAAGAATCGAGGTCTCCGGAACTAGCGCAACCTTCTGTTGGATAGAAAGAATCGCTGTGTACGACCTGAATGGGAATAGTAGATACTAAGTGTCGCGAACCGTGGTGATTGCTGTCGTTAGTAACATTGGTGTCGTCGGAGGGATGACGGGATGCAGAGCTGTAGTAGAACAATCGGGCCGTAACCGAGAGCAGCAGGTAGCAGTTAACTGGAATGACGAAGAGGATTGGTGAGGAACCGAGAGCGTCGAACTGTGCAAGGCCTAACTGGGAACTGAAAAGCCAAAAGGTAGGCTTGAGATGATCGATGTGGAAGGTTGTGAAAGGCGGTGAAGGCCTTTGATACACTGCCTGCAGGGGGGCAGGCGGACAGCGGGTGCGGCTGACAAGCAGCAATGGGCGGAACAGCAGGTCCTGGTGCCGATCCTGAGTGGTTATAAAACCAGCGGAACGTCGGAACGGCATAGTAGATGGCCCGAAGAGGCGTAGCAAGGAACGCAGGAACGTAGAAACATGTAGGAATGGGAACTGGAACGCCACCGGAATGAATGAAGGGTCAGTTGGTTCCGCGAAAGGAACCACGGAATCCGCGAGAGTTGAAGCAACCGTTGAGGCCGCGTGTATTTGTCACAGGGTAGACGAAACGCAGGCCGATGAGAAACCGTGGAGACGGTAGGAAATATCCTGTGGGCCCAGTCCTCCCAAGGAGGGAACCGGGGAATTGATCAATGTCAAGAAAGCTGACGGTTCTTGTCTGTGCCAACCGCAGGAGTGATGGTACGCGGATGTGCGATGCGAAACGTGCGGAGGCGGAATGTGGAACGGGAATACTCAAGGCGACCACGCGTTGTGAGCACCCTAGGAGAGATGATCGAGGGTTGTAGGTTCGAGGGATCATGCAGAGGAACGACTTAGCGGACAGCAGGATGTTGGCATGGCTTCATAGCTGGTATGGGAGACAAGGTTGAAAGGCGGAGCGCAGGATAGCCAGGTGGAGATATCTGCTTGAAAGTAAAAGCTCTCGGACAGCCTGTCGTGAGGAACGATCGTTCCGTGGAAGGAAAGGATAGCACGTTCGGTGGAATCATAAAACCAAGTTGGTAGGAATGGCAGAATCGGGAACCGACGGAATCGTGTCAGCATAGTGCTCAACCTGGAACATTTTTTTTTTTTAAATTCATGAAATTCATTTCGTCAGTAGTGTAGTAGAAATGAAAGCAGAGAACTGGGGCCAGGAGACAAGAGTAGTGGAATATTCAACTCAGTAGCTTCATTTTTTGGCATGGTCCCTCGGACACTCCTCAATCAGACCGCGCTTCGTGTGAGGAAGAGGGGGGGGGGGGGGTGTGGTTTCCGCGCGGAAGAGTATACATTGTAAAACTTTACTAATCACAACTGCCAGCAACACACTGCCAGAAAATGAAACTACGAATGTGGATCCGATTAAACTAAAGTAAAGACTGAAAAAAGTCAAAGGAAAAAAAAGCCGCGAAAAAAAATACCACAGAAATAACCTTAGGAAACTGTTTACAGTTTTCTTCAGTCTTTTTTGTTTGTTTTGTTTTTATAGGTTGGGTTTAGGGGGGGGGGGGTTGAGGCTTAATGGTGCGTTGACAACTAGGTCATTAGTGCCAACCTCAGTCACTGTGCAATAGTTCGGGTTGTCACTGCACCACGCATTAGAGATATTACACAAACCTAGGTTAGGTAAGAAATTTCACTAGTAAACGGATTTTTCCTTCTGCCTTTTCTTTCCTCGAATTGTTTTCCTTCGGCTATTTTCCTACGGTTATCTACGACGTTTTCCCATGGCATATTTTTTGCATTGGCTGTTGACTGTCCATTCCTTGTTCAATGGAGAGCGGAATGGTCAGAAACACATAATGAGGAACGAAAGATGTGGAGCGAGGAGGAAATTTCCACCGTCCTCTAATGGAGGAGAGGATCGTCGAAGCGAACGTCTCACTGGCCAAAAGGAATGTAAAAAGGTGGGTTGTTATGGGGTCGGAACGTGATAAGTTTATGGGATCATCCTGAAGCCTAGCGCTACCCCCTTCGCCGTGGCATGACACGGGGAGAAAGGTTGGTCCCCGGAAGCAGTTGGTGTGTTTGGGTTTATCCCACGGAAAACCGGCACGAACAACAGGGCATTGTCGAACTGCCACACAGAGTATTTCGTTATGTGAGAAAGAAGTGCAGACTGAGTAGTCTCTCGCCAAAGTGAGACGGGGGAACGGTCAGCCGGAACGGAAGGAAAAGTGATTTGGATAGTGTGCATTGTAGCAGTGTCTGCAGAACCGGTAGAATATCGTGCAGCCAGGACGGAGAGGATCAGGAACAGATGCCGAAATAGTGGAGGAGTCGATGGCTCTTTGTTGAGTAAGAGGCTCTGTTGTGGTGGAAGGTAGAGCAGGAACGGTTGGTGAAGGTACGTCCGGTTGGTTGGGTACGGGAGGTGAACTAGTAGCAGACACCGTGGTAGTAGGAACGGGTGGATCGGTCAATGGCGTGAGGGAATGTCGTGCGGTGGATGATGAATCGTGTATGGGGATGGCAACGGCGATGGTGCGGCTTGGTGTAAATCACGGACGGACAGAGAATGCCATGGCGTTGCAGGTGTTTGGCATCAGGGGGAACGAATAACCGTTGTTGTAGGTGCGTTGTGAAAACGGCATGTCCGCGAACGGGCACAACAATACACCCGCTAAGGCGGTGATGATGGCCTTGGAGAGAGCCACAAGTGACGAGTTCGTCGCAGAGCATAGTTCAACCTCATTGAGTAGTATCGTCGATTGACGATTTCGAGTTTGTTGGTTAAGGCTTCGTTGATAGCACGCAGCATAGCATTTTCGGCACGCAACGTATTGGCAGATTTAGCTGCTTGTCTGAGGGTAGGTAGTTCAGTCAGGGCGGAACGTAAAGCTGCGTAGTCCTTAGCAAAATGTTCAGCAAAGGTGAGGACAAAGTCTATATTAAAATTTAGATCTTCGGCTTCTCTAGCGGACAGATGGATACCATGTGTAAGTGCTTCGCGCATAACAGGAGCTGCCGGGAATGGAACGAGTCCAGAGGGAGGATTAATTTCCTGTGACGCAATGCCGGAACGTGGAAGCGGAATCAGCGATTCATCTTGTGTGGTGAGGGGCCACGTTGGTGGCGGAACATGGTGGAGAAGACTTCTTATATTTGCTAGTCACGTCAGTCGTACCATGGTGCATGGGTGGTGCAAGAGGAATACGTGCTGATTTTATCTGAACAGACTTCGTAGCGGGGATGCTAGACTTCAGAAGTTTTTGACCAGAAGTTCCGGCTATTGCTGGGATGGCATCTGTGGATGAAAGTTTCGGGTTCTTTTGGGAACGCAGAGGATGATTGTGGGATGACATAACACGTTTAGGAGCCTTCTTCTTTCGATCAACTTTCGCTGGCGAGGAATGTTGTGTTGGTACGTCCGCTCGAGGAACGGTGGCGGCAGCGGCTCGTTGTCGGTGCGCTCGTTCCACACGTTGTTTTTAAAGACGTTGCTTTTTATGAATGATAATCCACTTAGTTGGTGATATGGAGACACAAATTCTGCACTTCTTTGTGAGACCATCGCACGACCTGTGGTTTTGGCAACTTGGATGAGGGTCGCTTGATTGTCTCCGTGAAACCTGGGCAACGACATGGTGTTGGCGAAGGCACATTTGGAGTTGAATGTTGTTGCAGAATGGATTGGTCTTCTTGGTCGGGAATCGACCCCTCGGACGACGAAGATTCGGCCATGACGTGGTCGCGGTTGCCTGGACGCGGGAAGTTTGAATACGGAGGGAGCGGTAGGACCGCAGCTGGTGGTGCCCCCTGGCAATCACAGGTGGTAGTAAATGCGGAATGTGGATTCTTGTTGAAAGGAATGCAGGATCCAGCTTTTAAAGGAGAATGGCGTTGGCAGGCCGTCCCGTGAAGGATCGTCTGATGGTGGAAATTTTCTTGGGTGGATTTGCCGGTGAACCGAGGTCATAATGATGGTTAAGCGTGTTGTGGTGCTTTGTCCCGTCTCCTTGTTTTGTTGTTTATTTTATTTTTTTTTTTATTTTTTTTGAGAACGATCCAGCATGGGGGATTGCAATATGGTAGAAATCGGGTGGCCCCGAACGATTCTTGTCATAGAAACAGAAGCGGTGTAGTTCGTCAGGCTTGAAGGAACGTTGGGTCTATAACAGATCCAGAGTAAGTGTCCAATGCGTCTGTATTTGTTGTTTCCTTCTTTTTATTTATTTTGTCAGAGTCTTCTGGTTGATGCGATGGAAATGGAATCAAGAAGGTAGGAACGTGTTAGCCATTATTTACAGTACGTTCCATCGGACTGGTTACGGGAAACAAGGCGTAGGATGGGGAGGACGGAACCATAGAAGGACCGTGGACAGGTGGAGTGACGGCGTCTGTACACGATGGATGGTGATAGCGTTTTGCGGATGGTAGAGTAGAGAAGTCCGCAGCTGAAGACGAAGGGCGGTGAGGAACAAGAGGTGTGATGCAGGGAATGGTAACGGAACGGTAACGCAGAACCGGTGGAGAACGGGGCGACAAAGGTAGAAAGTCCGGGGATGTGGCACCTAGGACTGTATAGTGAACGTCGTACGGAAGAACTTCGTCGCAGATGAGATCAATGAAGACAGCCTTAGGAGATGAAGGACCAGGATCTACACTATGTAGCGGAACGTGGGAATGACAGTCTGGGTCGCCAAATGAACGGCGGAAGGTCGGAAACGGGACCGGTAAGCGCAGCGATTCTAGTAGAATGAAGACTGGTGAGGAGGCAACAGTCTTTCCGAGAGAAACGGTAGTGATTGGCGATGGAAGAATCGGTGTAGGTGGCGTCGGACCATGGGTAGGGCAACCAGATGCTGAAGAGACAGAGGTGGAAGGTGGAACCGGGACGTGAGGAATTGTGGTTGAGCAAAATCTTCGGAACGCTCCTCTGTTGACTGTCGGCCGGGAAATAGGATAGAAGAACAGGAAATACTGCAGACGGAGGTTGACGGTAGAGAAAAGTTTGTGTCATAGGAACACGACTGGAACATCGGGCTGGCGCCAGCCTGTGAGATGTAAGGCTGACGGGAAACCATAGGTTCCAACGGGCGAGAAAGTAACCCGGAATGAGGGATGTTCCTTACAGGCACGGCTGTGGAGAGCAGTGTTGGTGCGGGCAAGGGTGGCTGCTGATGAGTTGTAGCGGCATGAGAAGTGGACAAAGTAATAGGCCCAAAGGTTGGCGGAGAGGTGAGAGACCCCAGAGGAGTAGTCGTTGGACATGTGGAACCCGGAATGGGCAAAGAGGACTCGTCCGTGGATGAGAAGGCTGGCAGATCAGTCATTGGTTGCGAAGAACCGGCGGGAGGCGAAACAACCGCTAGGGGCAAAGGAACGCAGGAACCAAGATGGAGCCTAGCACCTTGCGTGTTTAGTCCTAGAAAGGAAGCCGAAGGGGACGGAAGAGGTCACAGAGGAATGGTCTCAGGACATGGCGAATCCCGTACGGGCAAAGAAGAGCGGTCCATGGATGAAAGGACTGGTGGATCTTCCATTGGTTTTGAGGAACCAGTGGGAAGAAGAACGACCGCACGTGATGTAGGAACGGAGGAACACTCCATCCGCGGAATGGCGGAACGTGGAACGGGAATCTTGAATCGCAACGTCGATTGAGGATGCTCAGGATGACCACGCGCTGTGATCGCCCTAGGAGAAATGATGCCGACAGGACGCTGCACTGGAGCTTATATAAGCTGGCCCAAGCCCGCGCATGCGCTGTACCTTACGAGCCCGGCAGGGAGACAACTCTCAAACTTCTAGGGGAATAATGCTCAAAAGGGGGAAACTGCTATAAAAAGGTAATGTAGATTTCGTTGGCTATAAAAACTCAATTTTACCTGGGGGGAGGTCAAACTTGTTTTCTATTGACTAAAGAAAATATATACTACCTGTAAATTTTGTTGCATTCAGTTCCCGAGTGCTTGTTACCCTGGAGGAATCAAAACTCTCTCGATACGCCCAGCTGAGCCGCCCATCTGCGCATGCGCCAGCACGTGCAGACCCTCCATAAAATGGTATTACGGCATTAGCCAACCACCTCTTTTTCCTCCAGATATGTCAGCCAAGACAGCCATGGTGGTGAATCCAGAGGGGAGGTTGGGTGGGTATTTACAGGTAGTTTATATTTTCTTTAGACAATAGAAAACAACTTTGACCTCCCCCCCCCCCCAGGTAAAATTGAGTTTTCTAATTGCCGGCCGAAAATATCACACTACCTGTACATTTTTTTGGATTTACAGTTGACCTCATCAATATAGGTGGCGGGCACTATAATGCCGGGCCCCCAAGGGGGCTAGCTGGGTCCCAGAGATTTGGTTCAGTCCATGAGTGCGTTTAGAAGACGGCCGATGATCTCTTGCAGTTAGACTTAAGTAAGTACTGCGGTGGGAAATGATTATAGTCAACAATGACATCATTGTGAGAGTTTTGATCTAGATGTGAGATCGAAGGGGGGGGGGGTTACTTTTAAGTGACGATGCATGAGGGTTAGATGAGGTCTTGAACATTAAGAACGGGTTGATTGGAGTTGGTGATGACTTGATTGAAGATTAGAAGAAGGGATGTTGGGTGATGCGGAATGAGGAGTCGCAAGGCCATCGAGTGGTGAGGGTGAGAGTCTTCATTCCGGGCCAGTGTTGAAAATTAGAAAGTTCAGGAGGATTATGAGTTTACGGCCGGGTGGTAAAGGTGAAACCATAGCCTTTGGCACTCGAGCGACAGTCGAGGCATGGGAGTTTCCTTGTTCAGGTTAGCGAAATTTTTTGCATTTCACGAATTGCCGGGACGAAGGTTGCGGTATTGTCCCACTGCCACACCTAGCGTGCAATGTATGTTTCGCTCGGCATTGATTAATTTGTTCCATTCCTGAGCTAGTTTGTGGTGTTTGCGACGGGCTAGCTCAGGGAGGACCGTGGGTTGGTTGATGTGGTGAGTTTAGGATCTGCGGGAATGGCAGTGTTCCCGATGACGTATTCGATTTTGGGAACAGTCTCGATTGTTTGCGTGCCTTGAGTGGGCTTTCGAGGGTGGATTTTGAAGTTGGGTTGTCGATTCGTTGAGCCTGGTAGTGGGGAAAGACAACGAAATGTGGTGTCGGCGAGATCAATTTTCCTTCGCATTTTGGTGTTACTGGCTGTGAGGTTTTCAATGTTGAGCTTGTATGCTTTCATCAGTTTTCGGGCGTTAGCAAGCTTTGTTTCAAGGTTGGCACAATGAGTTGCGATGGGTTCACAGTTTGTTCGGAGGCGTTCGAGTTCCTTTTCATTAACATCAAGCTTGTGTTGAGCTCTTTAGAAGAGTGTCGCAATCACCGAAGTTTTCGATTAGAATGGAGGAAGCAGGGCTGGCGTCGAGTCCAAACGAAGATGTGTTTGAAGCAGTCGAAGTGTTCAATGTGTCTCGACAAGGGGTCAGTGTATCCGTTAAACTGTGTTTGGTGAGAACGGAAGCCGACGTGACAGTGGCCGGAATGGTGGCAGTGGGCTTCATTTTCGGCTTGAGTGAAGCGGAGGGGGAGACTTTGGATGGTGTGGATAGTTCTCTGGCTTTCTTCTTCTTCATTTGCGACGAACGAACAAGGGATTGTTTGTTGTAGAGTTGAATGACGGGCCACTCATTCGGAGAAATGGTCAGGCATGTGGAACAGGGGTCATTGTCATAATCACATTTCCGATGCCGTTGGCAAGCAGGACGTGGGTCGTGGTGTTTTTTGGACGAGACAAAACCAACGCAAGTGCAAACGTCGGGTCTTCGTACCGTTTCGGGATCCCAGCCTCTAATCAGGGATGACGATTTGCCTCCGCGAACCTTTGGTGGCATCGTTGCGACAAGCTGACTGTGGAAGGCGGGAGAAAAAGGTGGAGACAGATGGGTTTTTCAAGGCCACTTGGTGCCAAGCAGTGGGAGGAGGGAAGGGTTTCAATACAGATGAATCCTGTTGGTGGCAGAAGGTCTGTGAATGGATGAAGCTGCGTGAATTAATAGTGGAAGGAGGTCAGTGGGTAATCCATAAGTAACTTCATGATGGGCCATGTGAATGTGGTGAATAACATTCTACCATGGGTCGGAAAGTTCATTGATGGCTGCTAGAGTGAAAACCCCTGAAAGGGTCTGGCAAGGTCTTCCTGTGGAGATGACGTAAGAGTAGAGAATGTGAACAAGGGATAAGTCGACAGCCCAAAGATTGGTGACGACCATGTCATTAAAATCCTGTTAAAATGAGTGGTGGTATAAGGTTGAGTAATGAAAAATGCTGGTTGACAAAATTCATCTCGAGAACCATGGTGGTTAAAGGCCAAGAGAGAAACTGGAGTGCATAAGGAAGTTGGATGATTCTTCAGGCAGTCATAAAGGAACCCAGACGAAGTAGGCTTTCTTCATGTTGAGTCCATGAAGGGTGAGTTGGGAAGACAGTTCGGCTTTTCCAAGATGTAGCGGGTGGACTTTCAGCGAAAATTAAGGGATTATAGAACACCAATGAGGTGTAAAGGGTTCAGAATTGTGTGCGGTTACAGTCGCTGTAGTAGATGTGTGGACGTTGTAGGTACAGTGACTGTACATCATGATTCGAAGGGTGATGACAGGTGCTGGATGACGTACCGTTGACAAGGTGGCATTAAGATTTGTAGCCGGGTTCATGTGGTTTGCAAGTTGGTTGTGCGCTGGGTGTAGTACCTTGGTGCGCGAACGTAAATGACGGGGTTACATGAGAGAGCCGGGGTCAGGCTTCGTCTTCACACTGGTTGTTCGTCATTGCAGTGCAGTTGTTGGACAGGGCTTGAACTGTTTTGTTTGTTACGAGGTGCGGAGAACAAACGAGTCCAGCGTTGCTGGCTTTCATTTCCAAAGTAGTTGGGGGATCATTCTGGAGGCAGGGTGGCAGGTGGTAGTGGGGGCACTCCCATCATGAATTAGGTGTGATGGGACGGACGATGTTGGTGAACGTGCGAAGAATATGAATCGGAGCAGAGAGGTTGAGGCAAGGCCATGATGCTTGGGTCAATTGCAGGACGTGTGCAGGTCATGATGGTAGTCGACGGTGTCAACTGCGAAGCCACTTGTGCGGCAAGCAAGAAGCGTGACGAACGGTGACGTGTTTTGAGATGAACAATGAACGTGAGAAAATGTCCTTACAGTTGGAGCGTCGTAGAAGCGGTGCGTAGCAAGAGATTGACGATGGCACAGGTGTGGAAGGGCGGGACAGGCTGGAGGAGAGAATAGAGATGAAAGACGGCCAGGAGGGGTTCCGTCTGCGATGGGTCGGTGACGAGCTCGGGGAAAGGAGATTGGCAAGACAGGACCATAATGCATGGAACCCCCGGAGTGGATTTGTGGTTCGGAAGTCAAGAGAGCTTGACGGACGTGAGCATCCAAGGTGAACATGAAGAACATGAGCTAAAGATGAACGAGAGATTCAGAAGCGAGTACAGTGAACGTGAGCGAACATGAGCTTTCGGCAAACGTTGAGCGTTTGACGAGCGTCTGGCATCAGCGAACGAGAGCATTCGGCGAATTTTTAGGGTGACGGTCATTCAACGAACGTGCAAAGAAGTTCCTTTGTAGGTGAGGTCTTTCGGCAAACGTAGGGACTTCCGATAAACGCAGAGGCTGTGAAGAGGGTAACAATGGCGGTGCGTCGCGGCCGGAGGCTGGAGGAAAAAGAGATGGTTGGCTAACGCCGTAATACCATTTATGAAGGGTCTGCGCGTGCAAAACTCTCTCGATACGCCCAGCTGATCCGCCGATCTGTGCATGCCCCAGCACGCACATGCGCAGATCGGCGGATCAGTTGGGCGTATCGAGAGAGTTTTGATTCCCCAGGGTAACAAGCACTCAGGAACTGAATGCAACAAAATTTACAGGCAGTGTGATATTTTCGGCCGGCAATTAGAAGTCAACTTTGGAAGAGCGCACCCAGTGACAGTGAGCAGGAAAGCATCCACAACGACCAGGAATGCTGACCAAAGGCCCACTGTGATGCAGCCGGATTTGTAGGAAATTCAGATGTCAGCAGACGAAAAATTCGTTGGAAGAAGAGGAGTGGAAGTTTGAGCAGTTCTCCAAACCATTGACTGAGGAAGCCTGTTAGTAAAAACTGTCGAAAATTCACCAGTTTTCAGCATTGAAACGTGTACTTATTGGTTGGGTGTAAGTTATACTTTTTATCACGAACAACAACCCAAAGTAAAACTACCGCATTATCGACTTTTGCCATGGTCAAAGGCACTTGATCCTCCCAGGATAGTTGTGGAAACCATTCGTCCTTACGAAACCAATGCATGGGCCTGGTTCTCCAAGCACCGAAAGGCACGAGGGTCGTGCAGGAGTCCAGCTGGGTGATGATTGCTTAAGTCCCTGGCAGGTATCCAAGACAGGAGGCGGAGACCATTCAATGAGGATGTTAGCTTCAGAGATGGACGAACTGCGAAGTTGACCAAGTCGAGTTCAGCTCGGAGAAACACGAAGCCTGGCTCAGCCGGCTGGAAACTTGACTTCCCAGGGCCAGTCTCGCAAAGAGTGAAAGGCAAAACCAAAGGAGCTGCACTAGGGAAAGATTTCGAAACAGCTAGTCCTCTAGGTAGGGCTGTACAGATCAGCATTTTTTCTGCCGAACAGATTCTGATCCGATCAGCCACAAATTGATTGGTATACCGATCCGATTTAACCGAACCGATCGCTATCGATTTTTACTAATTTTTTTTTCTGGCTTACACAAACTTGTAGGCTAACAAAAATGTAGGCTAATACTCTACATTTTTTTTTACCTAAATAAAAGTAAATATTTGTCTGTTATTAACCTTAGCCTACACAATGTAAAACATGTAGGCCTAGCCTAAATTAAAACAAAAGCTAACAAAACATGTGGTGAAACAGAATTTATTTATTGTCAAGGGCCTGGCAGAAATCGAAAATCTGTACGTTTTTGTTCGCCGAACCGATTTTTGCCGATCAGCACAAAATCTGTTCGGTAGCCTACAGCCTTACCTCTAGGTGTGTGTGGGAGCTGATCTTGTAGCTGAGTAGAAGCCCTGCTAACGGATGGAGAACAGACGTGAAAATGTGGGGTACCGAGCTCAAGCCGAAGGAATAACTTCCGAAATGGTACGTGCGGCCACTGGAGACGAACCGTAATAGATCAAAAGCTGACAGATGAAGTGGTATGTGGAGAGATGCATCTCCAAAATCGACGGACAATGTGAACTCCCTTTGCTCCAATGACTCTCAAACCGACACTAGCATATCCCATTTGGAAATGGCTTCTGACCAGAAACGAGTGCCTTCATTCTTCAACTGTGAAGGCGCAGCTGGACAGGGCTTTAAAAGCCTGGGGCGTCGGGGAGGCGAAGAATAGCTCGTTCTCCCCCCCCCCCCCCCCTACCACCACCACCTCCTTGATAACTTCTGCTTCTAACAGCTTGTTGGGGGGAAGATTCTGTAGCCAAGATGGTGGACCCGAAGTCAGAGTTGGAAAAGATAGAAACGAAGGGACGCAACCATGTTTAATGATCGACCGAATAAAGGCATCCGACATGATAGACTGCCATGCTTGTACGTGTTGCTGCAGCCTGCCCCCCCCCCCCTATTGGTGAAGGGAAGGGGAGCAGGGATGCTGCCGAAAAGGTCAGGAATAGGGACGGAGGGATCCCCGACCATGCCCCCGAGAGCCTCCTTTGCCCCTATGAAAGGGGCTGCCGCCGTGGCCTTCGTAATGCTGAGATTGCTCTGCAGCTCCTTATTTAATCGTTGATTAACCCTCCCTCCTTTTCTCCTGAGCCACTTGGTAGGGGAAGGGAAACCCAGAGGGGAGTCGAAATGGGTCCCTGTAAAAAGGATTCTGCATCTGCTTACCACGAGGGCGACCTTGTGTAGCAGGTTTTGGTGAAAGGGTGGCTTGATCTCATCCCGAAGAACTGGCCGTTGAAGAAAATTGAAGACGAATGCATGGGAAAACAGCCGAAGCCGACCAACGACGTCAATGTCGCGAAGCTGACCAATGACGTCGTCGACGTTCATTCAAGATAGGCATCGCAACGGCGGAAAACCATGTTCATCATGGCCCGAAGGTGCCAGTTGAATGAATCCTGAAACGTAAACCTGGAGATTAATGTTCATCACTCGACAAGTCGTGACCTCAGTATAACAAGGTTCTAATTGACACATAGGCCTACTTCATTCTGAGATAATCGAAGTTCAAAGTTTGGATGCGTTTATGGCCTGAAGGTCTTGCATAAAACTTTAGGTCTGAAGTAAGTTTGTTAGCACATATGATGATGTAGTAATAGGGTGAAACTGGAAACTTCAACTATCTTTAAACTGTCTGTAGTAACAATGTACATTTTCAGATAGAACCTTGGTACTCTGACTTTTTCAAAAAGTGTTGGCAAGCAATGGGTTGACGGTTCTATCTGAATTAGTCAACATGGAGAAACTATTAAGAATCAATGAAATAACTTGAAAATTATGTAATGAACTTTATTTAGATAAAAAAAACTTAAGATGTAAACTTTCAAAGAATTAAAAAGCAAAATTATGGTGAACTGTGAGTGTACAACTTTTTAAAGCAGTGTTTAAAGGTACATTCCCCCAATGCTATTTTTCTCGATCCTCCACATCAAGTAATGCCCCATAGGTCTATTTACTTCCGTTAGTCAATCCATTGCTAAAAATTCGTTTTCAAATGTGGCATCTAGGAAATTTTCTGTTGAATATTGGGAACTAATTTAATTACATCCTGCGATTATATGATCCTTCACGCGATTACAATAACCATGATGTTTCATCTGTGTGTGTGCATGTACTAAATTTTAATCGTTTGCTGATAATTACCATGAGACCAAAAATCTAAAATACTAATACGGTAGAAATTAAAATTATTTATGCCAATAGATTGCCGAAAAATTATAAGATACTAGGCAAAAAAATTATGAAGTGTAATGTTAAACACTAAAATCTATCCAGTTTGTGACGAAACAATTTTGGCATTCCTGCTGTTTCGTCTACTACGCCCAAGGCCAACTGAGATTGTAGATGCGTTCCTCGCTGCGAGGAACGCAGCTACTAACTTAGTTGACTTTGTACTACTGCGCCGATTCTCGCAAAACGGTGCGACGGTAACATGCGCGGCTGACGAACTGCGCATGCGCGGCTGACGAACTGCGCATGGCTGTCATAAGGCAGGCGGAATGTACCTTTAAATTATTTAATTAAACATAGCACACTAGTTCTGCAAAAAACTTAAGAAGACATACACTTTCTAAGAATTAAAATGTAAAATAATGGTGAATGAGAGTGTACACCATTTTAAAGCAGTGTTTAAAAGATTTAATTAAATAGCATGCTATTTCTTCAAAAAGACATGCACTTTCTAAGAATAAAAAAGTAAAATCATGGTGGACTGAGAGTGTACACCTTTTTAAAGCAGTGTTTAAATGATTTTTTTCCAGTGCTGATGACTGAATATCTCAGGGAATTCAAATTCAATGTCTAATGTGATTTCATCATTATTCTGGCTGGTATTCGTTCGCACTGCTTTCAAAATCAAAAAGGTAGCATCGTCCGCTTCATATTTTGTTGGTTATGATGATTTAAGGGAGCCCGGCTGCATGGCCATCGGCACCAAGTTCATGCTTTCCAAGATGAGGGAAACCATTCTGAAACATGCTTGGGTATGTAAGATTGATGACAGGTCACACTCCCATTCACTAGAGGAATCTATGTAGCTCCATGTGGTCGACTGTCAGATAGAACCTTGTTATGCTGACTTTTTTTTTCCAATTTGTAGATAGAACTTTGGCATGTTGGGTTCTTCGTACTAGGCTTATATAAAAAGTTTATCTCACGATCTTGTATGGTAGAATAGGTTACATAGAACCATATTTTAACAATAAGACGGTTTTTTTTGACAATGTCAGTTAGAACCTTGTTATACTGAGGTTACGAAGTGGTGAGTGAAGTCCAGTCCATTTATTGGCAATTCAGTCTTTTTAACCACTCAACAATTCAGTGAATGGATTAATGAGATCACCATGGAGCAACAAGATTCACGTGGAGTAAAAAGATTAAGACAGACATCTTTAAAAAATACCAAAATAAATTCCATGAGCCCGATGCAGAGCAGTCACCAAAATCATTTTTTAAATACTTTTTTCCATTCCTTCCTCACTAAATACTTTACTAAGCCGGATTTTAATTTTAATTCTTAGCATGGATGCCCACCCACCTTAGTATCGAAGGTCAAGGTCGTGGGAATCTGCACTATCTAATAAATGATAATCAGTTAGAAATGTTCTCACATTAAGACTCCCAATTGCCGTATCCAATAAGTTAAGCAGCTATAAAAACTGACTGTCTTTGTTCAATATAAATAAGTTTGATGGAAGTAAAAGTTTTAACAACTTACAATTACCAAAATAAAACGTCTGTACACTTTCACAACATAGACAAACACTTTGTCTTGTAAATTTTCGACCCCATACAGGTGTCTTCATCAGGCATAAAGGATTCTTCGGACATCCTACATCATCTTCCTTCATTTTTGTTACCAACGAGTTCAAATTTGGCTGCCCTCGTAGCCTCCAGTATTTATAGGGCTGTCTGCTCGATTCATCTCCCTCCAACTCCCACTGACAGTAGCTTCTTGTTAAGATCATAGCTCACCAAGTGTAAGACCATCGGGAATGCAAGACCTTGGATGTTCATCAAAGTCTTACTATACTTCTGGTGGTGTTGTATGGCGAGGGACTCAAGACGTCTGGGGATTCCGTGTGGAGTTAGGCTTAAGAAGATTACGCGTATTCTTTCAATCAACCTCATGCTGTGAAAGTGTGCAGACGTTTTTATTTCGGTAAATGTTTAAGTTGTTGATTTCACAGTACGAGGTTTCACTGCAACGATCGTTCTCGTAATGGTTTAAATAATTTTATTACACTTTTAAAGGTACATTCCTCCTGGTTGGCTTTCCTGTATGGTTCAGTTTTGTAACATTACTTCAGACGCATGTAAATGTTGCAAAGGTATTAGTTTTCTATATTTTTTCCTTGTGAGAAGCGGTTTTTTTTACATTTAATCTAACCTATGTAAATGTTGCAAAAGCTTCGCGCAGTATGTTTGAATTTGATGTCCTTTTAAGACTAGTTTGACTTGCGAGATGTTTTTCATGCCCGAAAATAGTGTAACAACGTAATAACAGTTGTGAAATCTGGCCTAAGTAACGCAAATCAACTTACTATACAAAGCAGACTTGGTTAAAATTTACTTAAACAGCTGTCGAAATAAATAAAAAATCTTGCCCGCTCCCCCCTCCCCCCGAAAAAAAAATTTGGATTGGCGATTGAACTTTTGATGTTGGCGAGTTACTGAACTTGTATTACTAGCCACTGGCAAATGGGTAAAAATGTTAATCTCCCAAGCTTACTAAACAAAAATGCAAGCTTCATCAATTGAAGGCAATCCTCCAGCATGGTATACGTCCTGGATTCTGCAGGCCCCGCCATGTAGGCACTTAAAGCAGCCATCGACGCAGCATAGGCCAAGTCAGAGTGAGACCGAGAGCCAGCCCAAAGGCTCCACCTAACGAGGTTCTCATCGTTTTCTGCCTGGCGAAGGGAAGTCTTACCCTTTTACAGAATATCGATCATGTAGACTCGGTCCTGCGCTGGTTTACGAAGTCTTTAACCGGGATGAAAAATTTAACTTATGAAACTCGCCTCCAGCTATTGAACCAGGATTCCTTGGAATTACGACGCTTGAAGGCGGATCTAACCCTTACTTTCAAGACTTTAAGAGGTTTCCTGATATCCCTCTTTTCGAATTGTCCATGACGAAATGTGTGTAGGTCATCATTTGCAGTGAGGGTAGTAAACCCATGGAACTCGCTTCCTTCGAACGTGGTAACCGCACAAAATATTGACACTTTCCGGCTTAGAACTTAGACATTTTCTGAAACGACCGGAATATACTGTACACGACTCACTGAGAAAAAATAAAATGAAAATTTGTTGCTCGTCATGCTCATAAAAAAAATTACTTTTTTTTAATGGAACAGTATAAGTGACCGACAACCCTGCTGCTTCCATCGCACTTCTTAAGAGTGCCAAACTGCATTATTATATGAGCGTGGTCCGCAACGGATTCAGCTTCGGGAAAGGTGCACTATCGAACATGTTTGGGGCCACCTAAGCCATACACAGTGAAGAAAAAAAATACTCTTCTGGCAAACCGAGAGGGGGCTAATATTCACGAGTTAGTCCTTCAAGGTCCGAAAAACCACTTGTGACATCGGAAGGTGGTGGGAGAGTGGCGTGCGGAATCTAAATTAGTGAACGCGGTTTGAGGTGGATCGACAGAATTCACAAAAGGAGGTGGTTGTTCCTAATAAAAGATGCCGGACAGGCAATGGTTTAACGAATGGGCAAACTGCTTCCAGGGAATAAAGGCACTCCCTTCTCCAGAAATGTCCTCATCGTCTGAAGAGCGGCAGTCCAAAAAAGAACGATAGTATGGGCCATTCAGTTGTTTCTGTGGCCCTCGAACCCAGAAGTCGAAGAAAGCAGAAGGGGTGCATCCCAGTGGTCCCACCAAGGGGTGAAATCCTGAAATGGCGACGTGAATAAAACAGGAGGTAATTTAGGGTCCAATTGATCGGACAGAGTGGCGTTCCTGTCTGACTGTCAATCATCCGGCAACACAGCTACCATCAAGTTGAATTTCTCGGCGTCCCGTTCAGCGAACTCATCCCTAACACTCTCAAAAACAACATGAAAATTCTTAAAAGCCTGCAACTCGCCCGTAGTCGCACCAATTAAATTTGCAACTCTCTCCCACCGGAATGTCCGAAACAACGGTTTGGGAAGAAACGAGTATGGGATTAGGGACACTACATACAGTCCAAGGAAAACTGAGCGGCGTGGGCTGGGCCGTCACAGTTAGGTTTGGGTCTGAACTATTTAACAAAACATCAGACTGGACCGTAGGAGGGGTTGCGAAAACAGGAGTACCAGATTTAGGGCTGGTTAAAGAACCAGAAGAAACTGAACTACCTGATTTATGGGCCACAGAGACCTTTTTGTGGTCAGTTTTATGCCACATGCATAAAATGCCTTTGTGCACTTTAGGGAATGCGATAAAGGTCAAAGGGATTTTCCAAAAGATGGAAAAGGTGGCATTGCCTAAATTTACGACATAACGGGTGTATATCACACGGGGCCTTTTGGTGGGACCACGTTGCCTCGGAAAAGGAGAGAGCGGTTTCGAGGGTCTGAATAGTCATTTTAGAACAGAGAGCAAACACACGACCTTCCGGATCGAGTGCTCAAACGAATTTGAGAATATGTGGCGAAGCATGTTGGAAGGTGAGATAGGTGGCAGCATAGGTGGCAAGCTGGAAGGTAAGCAAGCACGCCGCCTGGTGGTGAACTAAGAAGCTTCTAAAAAAGTGAAATTTTAAAGTGTTTGAGCATTGAGCATGAACATAAACGATATTTAGCCCAAACTAAGGGAAGTACTTTCGGATGGAAATGAAAACAGAAGTTATTGACAGATCATGCTCAGTAAATAATTAAGCAACTTTTATTTTTGAAAAGGGGGGATATCAAGAAAATCGCATAAGAAAGTGAATGCTTATATATATTGCTAGATTTCTTACACAAGTAATGTAACTATAAAGACAACATTATCAATACTGTATATAAAAAATACAATGCAGAAACTGCATTGTAAAACCAAAATTATGTCAAAAACTGCGCAAAATGGTTTGTCAAAGCTTACACTTAAGACTCCTGTACAAATTAACCACTATTTTAGTAAGGTTAGTCAACAAACCTGAAAAGGATCTTCTCAGTGGCGCCACGACCTGTCTAGTGCTAAGTGTAGTGCCATAATCGTGGCCACTCCACTGTGCAGGGTGTGACGCATACCGTCGTGCAGATGTATTAGTTAAGTTCTGTGCTGAATTCTGGAATTGTGAAGGAATGTGGGTCTCTACAATTTCATAGAGATGGCGAGGCTGAGAGTCAAAGGACGAGTTTGCTTGATTATCCGACCAATTTGGTTTTGCTGCATTTCTACATTTTGAATGGCACTGACAGGCTGAGTCACTGTCTCGCAACGCAGAATCTTCTCTGGGGTCTTGGGTGCAACAGTAGTCTTGTGGGTATGGCTTGCAGGTGTCATGAACTGAAGTCGGATGACAATGAGACACACTGTTTCGTTGAAGCTGGGAACAGGAATCATGGCAGTCGCTTACACAATGTCCGAGATTACTTCTTTGGTGGTGATGAACAGTGCTACAATGATTATGTGTATTGGTGGATCTGCATGATGGATTTTGAACCTCATCGTCAAAACGTCGAATGTGAAGACTTGTGCTATTTAACGGTTTTGCGCAACAATTGTTGACACAATACGGATGAAAACGCTGTGATGATCTGGATTCACACTGGTGATGCTTCCTAGAGTTGCAACACATCATTTCACAATTGCACAAATTAACATCTTCTACATGGGCATTGGAGAAGTTCAAAGCACGAGAAACAGAACCGTTACCAGCATGTTCATACTGATGAAGAGTAAGTTCTTTTGCACTAGGTTGAGTGAGACGATCAATAGGCTTTTCAGAACGAAAAACAATATAACCATTTTCCAAAACAGGCACAAATTTCATCTTTAACAAGTCTAATGCTGCATTTTCTGAGTCCTTAGCAGCTATTAACTTTGGGTCTAGTGGATAACGAGGCAACTTCAAAGGGGGTTCTTTCAGCAATACATCAGGAGAAGAATGATGCCTAAAAGGATAAAGAAACTCTAAAATCACTAACACTAATCAGGATCTTGGATCAATTGATCTACGAGTGACATGATTTTCGTTACAAAAGTTTCAAAGATTTGTCATTACTTTCCTTCCAAGACCTTTCTTGAAACTGGTACATACAGGAGAGTAGACCTTCGATTATCCAAACCCCGATTATCCAAACTCCCATTTTCACAAAATATTCAGAAATTTGCCATTGTTTAGAGAAGGAATAAGCATTGACTTTGCTTTTATTTATGTTCCAGGAGTCATTTCATGCAAAATTTTCTTTTCAGTAGTCTTATAAATCAAGCATACCATAAATCCTATTTGTAGCCGGGGCTACTGGTTAAAAACCAAGCCATTTTGACCTGGCTACAACCGGAGACTACTACAAAATTTACGAACGAATTTTATGGTATCAATACTATCAATGCACGTAGAACATGTGTTTGACAATAAAAACGGCAAATAATGTCACATTAATACTTGTACCATTACTCTATTATTTGAAAACGGTATCTGTTTATGTAACGGACATGCACTTTTACAGAATTTGTTCAAAATCGAGTTATTTTGACCCGGATACAACTAGAGACTGGCTACTACTAATTTATGATTGGGAAAACACCAGGCTACAATTGCGGACCCGGCCACAAACACACGATTTACGGTAGTTTACTAAAACTAAATAAGGCCGGGAAAAAAAAATTGTTCGGTTCTCGGGCGCGGGCGGGTCCCCAAAAATCATGCGGGTCAATCGCTTTTTATTTCATTCGTCTTACATCGCTACCCGTGGAGTGAGGCACTACCGAAATATTTATTCTTGCGAAAATTATTGGACTCAATTTTCAAACTTATTACACACACGCAACATATATTCATTAAAGTGCACAGAAAAAAATCGGACAAATGGTTTTAATAGTTTCGGAGAACCGTTGTTGTCTTCTTAATTACGTGCGGTAATGAAGATCGAAAATTTCCGTGTTGACAAAACGCGTCCGAAAGTCGGCGTTAGTTAGGCTAAAAATCGTTGTCCCCACCTGATAAGCAATAGTGTGAAGGTTTATAGGCTCCTTTTCCATTTCAGTTTTGCATCGTGGCTGCTGATTTAATTTTCTAATGCTGTCAAAAAAAATCATCTTTCTTGTGATTTGCAATGACGAACTAGAACACAAGTGCTCGTCAAGCGCTCACGTGAAATCCGAAGCGATCGGCGGCGTCCATGTTGATATCGTGCATCAGCCAATGAGAGCAGGCAAAATCGGTCACGTGGTACCAACCAGCCAATAATGGACGCGATTTTCAATGCTTTGGAAAATTAGCTCGAAACGGCCAGAAACGGCCTACTACAATTCGCCTGATTGGCCACTGCCAAATGCCATCAAGAAAGTATGTTGACAGGCCTAGATTGAGTGGAATTCCAGCTTTCCAACTAATACAAGATGGCAGCGCCCAGTCAAATGATTCGACCGCTACCGCTGATCAAAAAAGGCCAATTTTCTGCTTTTCAACTTAGGAAAAAAGAATGATAAAGACATTTTTATAGTTTTTAGTGAGTCTACACTGAACTAAAGTGCTTTTAATAAAATTGTAGACATTGGTAACTACGTTTTTTTTTTACAGAAATCGATGCACAACATGTCAGGAATTTCAGCGTTTCGCATTTCGATATTTTGGTGGAAAATTGCGTTTTTCGACCCATAGTTTACCTTCAAACTTCTACGTATATATCCGTCGTTACTGTGTTTGGGATGATTTTTTTTGGGCGTGTTACGTTCATACTGCATAAAAGATTAATGAAAAATGTTGAACATTTTCATAGCATTTTGAAAATAAATAATAAAATAAAAAGCCGGGTGGCCTGGTCCTTTTTCGACCTTCGAAATGCCCGAGAACCAAACTTATTTTTTTTCCCGGCCTAAAGAAAAAAGTTTTCCTCTTTTATTTTGTATGTAAATTGGATTATCCGAATTTTTGATTATCCGAACACCCTTCGGTCCTAATTAGTTCGGCTAATCGAGGTTTTACTGTACTTCATTTTCAAATTAGGCTATGTAAATTTACCATTTGTTAACATAGCAAGGCAACACGATGAAAATTATGAACGAAACTCGAGGTCACAGTCGTCAATCCAAAAATTTGGATTAGATATGCACACTGTTTTATTTAAATTAATTCTGTGGAGCCTTAGAACATTTCGATCCGAAAAACATGCAATCATCTGAAAAATTCAATAACAATTTTTACTTTGAAAGTTCATGACGCAATACTTTTAACAATCAAATGACGCACAATTTCAAAACTACAAATACCACACTCGCATCCCGCTAATTTTCAACAGACCATCCGTCTGTCTTCTTCAGGAACTCACTGTATTGTCACAACTCAATCCTACATCACTGTTGTCACACACTTTTTGAATTCTGTGCGTTACGTGGCCCACCGTACTTCTCAGATAGGTAATTTCATGGGGCAGAGAGCCTCCTGCAAAAATCATCTCTCAGCAGTCGCTGGAAGCTAGGTTTGAACGGACCGTAAAACATGAGAAAAGAACAGAATTTTTTTTAACAACTGTCCCCCTCTGAACCGAACATGACCTATCAAGAGTTCAGGAGACAGTTTTTGTTCAGCACCATCAAAATTTTAAATGACTTGCCTGAGGAGGGTGGTTATGGTTAGTACTATCAACTGTATCATTAGTCTTGTGATCTGACAAATTATAAGCCGGTTCTGAGAACGATTAACGGCCGCTCTTTTTATGTCAAGTTGGTATGAGTGGGTATTTTTCACCTCTATCGATACTGGACCCACTTACGAGATTAAGTATGTAAATTTTTTTTTTTTAACAGTTGTTAAAAAAAAAAAACATGAAAAACCGTTAAGCCCAGTGACATTAGGTAAGGCCACGTAAACTACACAAAACATTTCTCAAGCAAATAATTTCCAAAGAAGATGAGGCATGATGATTTTATTTTTATGATTTTTACTTTACTGAAAATGGCAATGCGAGATGAGGGCAGTTTTTTTTAAGAACACAAAAATGCCCAGCAGGTCCTTCAAGTCAACATAAGGTCATTGCCTAATAATACCATTTTTAACAAGATTAAAGCCATTTTAGAATTATGTTACTAATGTTTACTCTTTACTAGTTAGCAAGATTAAATGGGAGCTTGTGAATCACAACACTAGTCTAAAAATCAGCTAGAAGACGAACTTCACAATGCCCGATGATCATGAGTATTTTTTATTGAAAAAACTGGACAAAAAAGCCAAAATGCAGTGCGGCGGTGCCTGAGAAACGGCCCATTTTACCGGCCGGCTAAAAATAGTTTCTTTTGCCGAAAACATACTTAACCTGATAATTTAGCATTACATTCATTGTCCTTAATGGAATGTTTCCCTGGAGGTTTCTTAGCTACGCGTAGCCGCCTGCTTGCAAGCCCCATTGCGCATGCGCGGCGCAGTCCTCTATAAAAGCGAGAGCGTGAACGCTTTCATCATTTATTTTTCTCTCAATGTGTCGACTCGAGAGAGGAGGTAGAGCGGGATAACCATTTTTAGCCGGTCGGGCTGGGGGACGGCAAAATGGGCTTTCTTATTGCCGAAACATCTTAACCTGATAATTTTAGCATTATCAGAAGACCTCGTCAAAGACAGGTGGCGGGCACCGTCCTGATGGGCGCCCTGGGGTGCAAGCAGGCTGTCCCCCAAGAAATTTACCAAAATTGGTCTCTTCGTGGTTTTTGTGGCCCTAACAAGGGTCTTGCTTCCTTCTCTGGATGGTTTTGGTTCCTTAATCAATTGGCTTGCTTCCTTCATGGGATGGCTTGCTTCTGGTTCATTTTGAGTGCTTAAGGGGGCTTGACCACAGTCCTGGCTGCGACGTTTGGTCCCAGCCGGTGAAGTCCATTTTCTTCTCTTGATATGTCCCTAAGGATGTGTGAGGTGAAGGCCGATGGGTTGCGCCATGATGCTGCAAGGAATTCTTCAATCGGGATGGCATTGTGGTGGGCCCACGATGTGGAGATTGTTCTTAGTTATGTGCCTTCACTCTCTGTTATTGCTTGTGTTGCCATGTTTGTTTTAAGCTTCTTCATGTTTTTTAATCCAGCGTGGTACCATTGCTGCGGACGTTTTGACAGATTGTGAGTCAGTGGGGAGGAAAAGTTGGTTGTTTTCTTTTCGTTTGTTTGCCTTCAAGCTGGGTCGAAGCGCCGAGCTCGGATTGGGCATAATTGTCGTTCAGGTTCATCTCCGAGGATGTCAAATGGGGAGGTTATGAATTTTGGTGGTTCAGTTGGGATTCGGGTTTTCGCTCGGGATATTGTACTTGGGTTCAGTGTTACCGAGGAATGGTTTGGTCCGAAAATGTAGTGAGAAACCAATCAGAGGGCTTCTATGCGAAAGCTGGATGTAAACTAAATAATGATGGCTGTGCTGACAAGGAACGCAAGGTGGGGAAGGCTAAGTTTTTCGTTTGGAGAAAAGCAAACCAAACACGGCTTTGGAAAGGTGGATCGACCCCCAGGAACCAAGGGATTTTCAGATACTGGTGCAAAGTCCCATGGAGGGGAAGCCACCAGAGGGGGTCTTGAGAGGAAAGTCGGTCGAAACATGTTCGTAAATCAAAAGAAATTATTTGTTTTTGAGTTAGTTTTCGCCAAGATGGTTGGGAGTGTCGAAGTCTTGCGCCGACTGGAAAGCAGGAGGACCGAAAGGTGCCCTTGCTTCCTTTTCTGAAAGGGGCTTCTGCTCCTTGGTGGCGAGTAGTGGCTGCGGCGGTTCGGAGTGGATGCATGTTTGTGCTGGTTTCTTTGGCCGGGTGGGCTGGAGCGTGATGCTTGGTCAGTCCGACAGGTGCGAGCTTTCGTTACTTCAGCTTCGAATTGGGTGTTCTTTGTTGCAGTCTTCAGCCGGCTGTGTGGAGAAGACCAGATGTGCAGCCGGGGAGCCCGAGGAGGTGCTGCGGTATCGGTCGGTTTTGTTGGCTTTTCGGAAAGGATGAAAGGGAGCCTTTCGAGGAGTTTTTGAATTGGGTCCACTGGAGGATTGGTGTGAATCGATCGGTTCATGGTCCTGGTTTAGGACCGAAGCAGTCGGCCGGCACGAGGCTTCGGCAGGGGTTTTCATTCTTCGTTTTCGTTTATTCGGTTTTCGTTTTTGAGTTGTGAAGGAGTGAAAGGCTTTGAGGTAAATTCGGAGGGAAGGGAATGACGAAAGCTTCTTCGTTATTTGCAGGGGGGAAGATGAAGTTTCCAAATTCTACGGAGGAACGAAAGAATTGGTGGCCAATTGTCTTGGTATGTTTTCCTATCTCTGCTTGGGGTGATCTGAAAGGGGCCAAATGGTCAGTCGTTGTGGCTAACGAATTACCTGGTGGGGGATGTCGGTCCTGGAAGACGACGGGGAGACAGCCACGTCGTTTTTTCCTTCAGTGGCGGAACGAAAAGAACTGATGTTGATCAGTTTATGATGTCCGCCTTTCTGAAAGGGCGAGTGAGGCTCACTCCACCTGAGGGTGGATTATCTTGTCAAAGTTGATAGCTATACGAGAGGGGAAGCTTGTTTTGGATTCGGTGTGGATTACCTTGTCTTGGTTTACGGCCTTACCGAAAGGGCCAAGATAGGGCAGTCTTCAGCGTCGAGAAGGCGGGTGATGCGCATGGAGTACGTACGAAAACCTTGTTGGGCACGAGTTGTAGGACGATGGAACGATCGGGGGGGGGGGGGGGGGATTGAGTTCCAGAGGCGGGGCGAAAGGATTGTCGGAGATTCGTCCCTTTCGTGGTGGTGTGAAAGGCTAAGGTTGTTCACTACGTCGAGATGGCAGGCAATCTGAAGTGGTCGGACGATGAGTCGTCGAGACTTGTGAGCCGTGGGGCGGTGGCTTAGTCCCGGAGACGATGGGAGGGGACCCACGGTGTCTTCGATTCCGTCAGCAAGAAGAACAAAACCTGGCAACTTGTTTTGGTCCATGCTTCCACGAGGGTCAAGGAAGGTCTTGCTAGACGATTCGAAAGTTGGTAGACGACGAGTCGTCACAAACAACGAGTTCCTGGACGGCGGATCAGTCTCAGGAGGCACGGGAAAGGAGCCACGGTGTCTTCGTTTCTATTGGTGGAATGAAAGGCCTGTTGACGAAACATGAACTGGTTCAGGCCTTTTTATTGTTGAAGAGGGTTTCCTTCTTCGTTGAGATGATTGGTAGTCCGAAGAGTGGAGATAAGAAGGTTTCAGAAAGCGCAAACGGTGAAAGAGTGTTGATTGATGAAACGGGAGGGGTTTTCGGATGGAAAACACGAAACGTATTTTGAGGATTGATGAGCCGTCCGAAATGTGGGTGGACGGTGAAGCGTCGTGACCACAAATTTCGGAGGGTGGGATGATCCCAGGAGTCAACGGGAAGGGAGCCACGATGTTTTCATTTCCAAGCTTGAGCCGAGAAAAGGCTTCCTTGGCTTTGCAGATGTCAGCTTGGAGAGAGAAAAGGTCTGGGACAGGGGCCGCCTGCAAGGGACAGGTGAAGTCGTAGTCGTTTCCATGGTGCCCCTTTGGTAGAATGGGCAAACGGCAATACAACCGTGAACCACCAGACAATGGTAGGACGAGGGCGAACGATGGCAGGCTGCAGACAGTGTCGAAAATTCAGGTGAGGGCGGTGAAAGAACATCCATCAAAAGAGAGGGAGAAGGTGGAGGGGTAGAAAGCCGGACCAGGGCCTCCCTTGGCATACCCTTGGCACGAAATATGATGAACGAGTGAAGGAACCGCAGAAGCACAGATCACGGAACAATCTTCTAGGAGAGATGAATAGCACGTCCGATCAGATTGGATCGTATAGAAGAAAAGATGTCATACTGTCGCGTGCAACGCTTATATATGGAGGGATGCGCAGATATATGTGCACAGGGTTGCGAGGCTGGCGGCGTCCATAACTTTAATCTCTAGAGAAACAGCACAGGGAAGATGAATGCTAGAATTCCAGGTAATGTACATTTTTGTCGGCACATAGAAATTTAATTTATGAAGATAAAAGAATCCAATATTTTGTCCGGCATATAGAAATTTAATTTATGAAGATAAAGAATCCAATAAAGTTCCAAAGGAGAAGTGAGGCATACAAACCATCTTGTTGGGTTAGCTTTGTTGGTAGCCTGGCTCCTTATTATTTCATCTTTTTTTT
>JAHWFP010181589.1:0-21461 GCA_023313725.1 Lithobius niger | reverse complement strand
GATGCCCAAGTGTAAAATTGCCGGGCTTTTTACTTCTTAGAACAGTTTCAGGAGAAACTAAGGGATGTTGATCTTATGTACTTGGAAGACTTAGAAACATAACTGTTTCAGTAGCCCACGCTGTGCTTATGCCGTAAAAGTCGTTATAATCACCGCTAAACCTTAAGCTGAAACTCCGTGTCAACCAAGGAAATCGGGGGCGTTACAAGCACCTCAGCCGTCGTAGCGTCCGCCGTTACATTGTTGGCGTTTTTTGCTGCCTATGTATTGTCATTGGTACAGTCTGGTTTATCATGTGTATGTCTATCTCATAGTTTTGTTTGTAAAAAAAAAAAGTGCATTAGAAATACATATTTATACCCATCCTTCGACCGTGCTTTTCTCATGTTACTTTTTGGCAGCACACTAGCGTGTGTCTTGATTTGGCGTGAGTCAGCACGATTCTTAAGTGATTTACGGTTATTCTTTATTGTTGCTATTGATTCTTCGTTGTTGAAAGCAGTTATAGTAATTGCGGCAAACATTCGAGGTAAACAATTTGGAAACAATTCCACTGGATTCCCGAAGTCCGAAATGAAGAACTAAATAACTCGTTCAATCACGTCGGCCGCCCAATTTATACTGATTTCACACTACTAAATTCGTCTCGCGCCCGGGCGCTCCACGGCGCGCCCCGAATGAGAGCCAGCCCTGGGCAGCTCGTTTCGGATTTCACATTTAAAAATTCGTAGCGGCCGTGTTTTCTGCATCTAGCGGAGGGGTGACTCGTACAGTCCTTATCCCACAACAATAGGAGTGAGAAGGGGAACAGCACGAGGAAGAAAGGTCTTTTGTGAAGGTAGACAGATAATACGCGGGGATAATCCCCTGGCGCGCGCCAGCACGCTTTGCTGTAGCGGCCAAGTTGGCTCGCAAATACGCGGCCGGCGCGCGCTGGCGCGAGACGAATTTAGTAGTGTGAAATGGTGGGCGCGCGCCGGGCGCGAGACGAATTTAGTAGTGTGAAATCAGTATTAGAGGCCCTAAAAATTAAAAGACTCAGCACCCTACGGTTGAAAACTGGAAGATTTAACGAAAACAAGGATCGTTTCACTTTGGTTCACAACAACGAATTAACAAAAGGTCAAAGGGTTTTACCGAGCATTAACCGCACCCTGTCCCAACCGGGCCGAACTCTGACCGACAATGTTAACTCGAACAAGACGCAACAAGAATGTTACTTTCCTGCACCGTAGCATCTTTGCATCTTGTGCGAGTGAATTCTAATCCGAGCAGGTGTACCTCGTCTCCTTGGTGCATCACTGTTACATATTGAGCTTTGTAACATGTTGAGCTGTGTTGAGCTTTGCCCCTTATTCTATGTGCTGGCGAAACTTTGTTATAGCATTGTAAAGGGTAAAGTATGCAGTGTAAAGAGTGTAGTGTAGTGCATGAAAGTATATGACCCATATGTACCCATATGTATTTTTAAGCCTTATCCCCTCCCCATATGTATTTTTTTAGAGAGGGCGCATCGGGCTGCAGCCCGATTAAACACGTTCTATTGCTTATGCTCACTATCCGTTTTCTGAAAATTCTCGTGCACTCACGAACTCTGATAAGCACTCTGATACGCTGCCGGCCGTGATGTCTTAACACACTGATGTCTTCTCAAGGTCACAGTAAACGACGACTTACGGTGTTTGAGACTTCTTTGGAGTAGGCCTAAGACCAATTGCTCCTTTGGTTTCGTCCTGATTGTGTCCCAAAAAGGCATGCTCGAGTTCATGTTGAGGTGGAAAGTCAATCGTAAGCTAGAGGGAGGAGGGGAGAGGCACAAAATAGAGAGCGAGCTACTGACATATGCGGTTCCTTCCCCCCCCCCCCCCCACCAATTCTAGTTATTTTGTTCTTCTTCTAAAGGTAGTCAGTCTCAAACTACGTGCAACTGATGAGCACATATACGGGTGAGTGCACGTAGGGTGGGTGTATTGATTTCGGTACTCGTATAAACTAAATAGGGGTGTTCGAGTTATAAATTCCATGAAACTGGTGGGTTCTCACATGTGAATACAAGATTCAGCCTTATGAATATTCCATGGCGTGAAGTGTGCACAAAGTCCTTACGAAGAAAATAATCGAATATTGTATAATAAATAACTCGTAAAACTGAGTCAGTTACTCTTTTTTGTGGTTGGTCTCACAAACTAAAGCATCGGCAAGCAGATTAAGCCCACACGCATTAAATTGAAATAAAAGTATATCTCAATAATTTTTTTATTAATTATTAATTAAATGCAAAGTACCGTTTCTGCACCAGATGGAAGCGAAATTCTATGCTCAGAAAAGGTTTAAAACTTGCGGATTTTATTGTTACTATGTTTAAGTTGCTTAATGGATTTGTAAGCATGTATAAGCAATAGTCAAGACACAATACACCCTCAAGATAATGTGTAAGGTATAAAACTAGCCTGGCCAATTCGCATGGGTTCTTAGGCCAGCTGCACTTAAAATAAAATTGTCATGCCCGGCTTGCATTGTGTCCCCGTTGTGTTAAATGGGGTTCACAAAATAAAAAATTAAACACGAATGAAATGTGTCTATTATTCCGTATTCTTAGTGTTAAAAAATTACCACAACAGCTACAGAATGCCCGTTCAATGACACAACTTACTTTATTTTCCCAAAGTTCCTTATTTTACTGCAATTCATGAATAAGACGCACTAAAAAAATTACCTGCGCTTGAAAAAAGATAATAGCAAGTTTGCTGTGGTTTCCTACAAAAAATTATTTAAAATTAAAGTTTAAATTTAACACCCATGTTGTTAGTCATGTTTTATTACGTCTGCTTTCATTAGCGGTTTGCCCGAAGCAAAACCGATCATGTAGGCCTGCATGGTAAGTTTATGCTATCAAAAGTCGAATATTTACTCCACAAAGCACGGGGCATTGAGCTAATGATTCATGTATATTTTTTGAACTTGAGGGGTAGTTGGACGAGGGGCAACTCATTGAAACGAACGGATAATAAGTCTACATGAGACCGTCGGAATCACTTCGTCTCAAATCGTGTTGTGCATGCATGGAAATGCTTTACCTCAATGAGGTTGTTTCGGCAAGCTCATTGCAAGTTTTTAAGCTGAAATTGAAGGCTTGTGCACTTTCTGACTTTCTTCGTCGCGGAATAGCTCTCATTTGTAACTTGTCTATTTTCTTCACTGTTATAAAAATATCTTTTGTTTTTAAACTATTATAGAACATTTGGCATAGATTTTATTTTTTATAGCCTTTTAGGTATTTTGGTAAACCATGCATTAATTTTTGTATTTGTAATTTATTTTTAACAATAATAATAATAATATTGTTTAGCCGATTGTAAGAGTTCGGCAAGGAGACGGAAGGGCATGGCCCTGACACCATTCCCATTTATTAAAATTTAAATGTTATGTTTGGAAATTTAAAAACTCAAAGTTGAAAGAGGCCAATTTTGCGGTGAGAGGAAACCACCAACAGGCTGAGCAAAGTATTGTTAATCGTACGTCCGTTGCAGGAAATGTGAAAGGTCCACCTGGAGAAGGCCCCGACGAAAAGCTGATATGGTCTTGGACATGACAAGTTCGTCCGGCAGTGAGTTCCACGGATTCACCACCTGAAGAGCGAAGAAATACTTTCGACAGTCCAACCGTGGTTTATCAACTACCAGTTTGAGGGAGTGTCCACGCGTAGCTTTATAGTGCGACATGTCAAAGAAAGGGGTGACAATTGGGGAATTTTCGTGTAAGATCTGGTAAGTCAGGGCAAGATCTGCATGCAGGCGTCGCAGTTCTAATGGTTGTAGGCCCGCACGCAACAAGCGTGTACCAGATTTCAAGTTTCGCATGTCTGGAAGTGATCTTGTAAAGAAATGCTGTACCGACTCCAAATGGTCAATGTCAGACAAAAGGTATGGAGACCACACAGGGCTAGCGTATTCAAGAAGTGGCCGCACAAAGACCTTAAAAGCCCAGACACGGGTGTAAGAATTTGCCTGAGCAAAACAACGATTTACAATATGAAGTCTCTTGAAAGCTTGTGCAGTTATTTTTGCACAGTGCGTAGAGGGCTTTAGGTCAACTGTGAACCACACACCGAGGTCCTTAGCCAAATCCAAAGTGGGTAGTAAACTATCGTTTAAATGAAAAGGGGCAACAGGGTTTGTTTTCCCAAGGTGAAAAGAAAAACACTTTTCCACAGAAAGTGGCAGTTGCCAGACTGTTGACCAGTCAAAAACAGCTTGAATCGTTGAATCCAGTAGGTCGTGGTCACTTGTGACAAGTACTTCCGTACTTGCCTTAACATCGTCAGCGAATTTAAGATTTAAAACATCAGACGTAGGTTGAGATGGTAATAAATCGGACGTGAATAGAACAAATAGTAGAGGCCCTAGGACTGAACCTTGGGGAACCTCACTTGTAACTGGAAGGCTAGTTGATAACTCTGTAGCAATGCGCACTTGCTGGGATCGATTCTGTAGGAATGCTGTTAACCAACCTAATAGAGGGTTTCTGAAACCAAGTCTGGTTAGTTTTGCCAGAAGTTTTGTATGTACCACGGAATCAAAAGCACGTTTGAAATCAAAATATATTACATCAGATGCAACACCGATGTCAGCAGCGGATGTCCACCGATCAAGTGCTACCAGTAATTGAAGGGTAGTAGATCGTTTTGGGAGGAAGCCAAATTGATTGCAGTCAAGTAAGTTGTTTAAAGTGCAATATTCGAGCATGGTCTCCCGAATAAATGTCTCCATGATTTTACATGGAACCGAGGTTATAGCTATTGGTCTATAATTTTGTGGCAAGGATGCATTTCCCTTTTTAAATATTGGGGTTATAATTGCTTGAGACCAGTCTGTAGGAATTTTACCAGAAGATAGCGAAAGTTTAAAAAGATGAGTCAGAGCTGGTGCTATCTGCCAGGCAATCTGCTTATAAAAAAAATAGGCTGAGAAACCCTCCGGGCCAATTGCATGGCTAGGTTTAATGCTCGAGAGAGTACACCATGTTTTCAAAACATCAAAATTTGTTGTAGAGCAAGTGGTCTTTGGTTCAGCGGAACCTGCTGGGGATGGCGGGATTATACTATTATCCACCACACCACAAGCCACGAAGTAGGTATTTAAAGCATTTGCTCGCTCAAAATCACTGTTTAGAAAGTTATTATCGATTAGAAGGGGTGGAATCGGTTTAGCAGAACCAGTGGTATTACGATAGTGCTTAAATAAAGCTGCAATATTTCCTTGTTTGAGTCCAAACGAGAATGCCAGTCCTGAACAGCCGTACAGTAGGTTGATTTGGCAGCCTTGTAGGCTGCTAATGTGGTTTCATTTTTGGACCTTGCATAAGCGTGCCAACATTTTAGTTTTGCACCACCCAGTCGGCGAATTTCCCGCAGGCACTTATGAGAAGTTTTGAAGAAAGGTTTATATTGCCTACAGAAAGCCACACTGGTGTTTAGAATTTCAAGAATGGTATTCCAGACCAATTGTACGTTGTCAGTACCGTGCAGAAAGCAAGACTCCCAATCAACCAGCGCAAGAATAGATCGAAGAAGAGGAAAATCAATCTTTGCGAACGACGTGCGTGACAACGCATTTCCCGAAAAATCACGGTTGACACAGAAAGTCACCATGGAATGGTCACTTGACCCCAGGTTTTTATTGACACAGGTGTTGTAAATGAGTCTAACATCCTGCGTAAGGATAATATCCAATACGTTATGACCGCGAGTTGGGCAGCCCATGAGTTGTGTAAATCCCAAGGGACGAATGAAATCCAGAAAAAGTTTATGTTGGTGTAGTGAGGCAGTACTGGTTGTCCAGTCCGCCGATGAAAGATTGAAGTCGCCTAACAAAATATTATTAAGAGAAGGTTTCAATGCCTCAGTCAGACTGCGACACATATTTGCCACAGCGACCGCATCAAGACTGTCTGGCAAGTACCCGAGGACAAAATTCAGCTTTTCACCAGGCAGTAGTACAGACAGTGTTTCCGCACATTCTCCTGACAAAATGGGAACCACCTGCAAGTTAGTACGATAAACAACCATCACCCCACCTCCACGCGTATCACGGTCACGCCAAAGAACAGAGTAAGAAAGCCTGCGGACGATTTGACGATCGGGAACGGTGTCATGTTTCCACCACAAACAAGATATCAAACTTCAAAGTTGTTAGGATTGCATAAAAACAAGGTAAATTTTTGACCACACTACGAGCATTGATTAGGATGCAGCTTAAATTATGATTTTTGTGATGATTGGAGCTCGCATCAATGTTAAAAGAATGGGAGATATTTCCCGTTAAGGTTAGCAGTTTTCCTCATTGTTTAAAATAGCTGTAAGTTCACTTATCAACGATTGTTTGCCCAATGCAGTAAGGTGTAGACCAGCTTGATCTTGAAGGGACCGGTTTTTCCAAATTTGAGAGTCGATTGAGACAAAATTAATATTCAGTTCAATACATAAGTTCCGCAGAAGAGTGTTTGTATGGGCCACCTCCCTGTCAAATGTAGGCGGTTTTGCAAAAAATCTTGGAGGCAGGGCGACAAAGGTTATATTAGAGCACACTGTAGTGTTCAACAACAGTGTTGCAACTGACCGTAAGTGTGAAACAATGCGATTTGGTTTATCATCTGGAATGTTATTCGAACCAAGACAAATCACATACTTGGTATCTGGAGTAGTTGAGGTTAAAATAGAGGGTAATTTTGTTAGTAGCTCTTCAACTTTCAATCCTGGCCATGTCCAGGTGCAAGATGTCGGGTTATTTCCCAGCCGAAGGTCACGGGCGTGCGAGTCGCCAATTATTGTTATTGGATGTACGTCACCTAGAACTGGACGACGTTTAGTGGCGCACAATGAGGTTTGAGACTGTAATTTTGACCCTGTCAATGAGGAGTCCGTGTGCTGATTTAGTCCATTTCGGGTTTCATTTTTTCTGGTGCAAAGTCTGGTGACATTTCCAAAAACAGGTGATCGGATTGGTGCATCGGACAGGTATGGCTTGCTAGTGTGGGCAAAATGGCTTGTTCGCGTGACTTGCTCGTGTGTGGGTGGTTTACACGAGAACAGTTTGAACGAGCAGACTGACAATTGTCTGTAATAATGTGCCGACCTGTGGTGACCGGTTTATGAATTGAGCTAGGGGGCTGGGTCACTTTCGGAAGCACATCCACATGGGCAGATTTTACAGTGAATTCGCCGGTTTTTGCAAGGGAGCACACTGAGGTGATGGCGAGATTGGAGCCAGTACCCGGACTAAGCGGCACGGTTGAAAGATTTGAAGCTGGTTTAGGACTCTGAGGTATGATCACTGGTGTTTCTGCATTCGCAGAAGTGCAGATGCATCGATGATGTAAACTTTCCAAAGCGAGATTGATTCTAAGACCGAAATTCTTAAATTGTTTCCGTTGAGTTTCAAAAAATTTCATGGACCATTTTTCCAAGAATGCATTTGAGAATTGCAATGAGTGCGAATTTTCATGAGTAGTAACCCAGTTTGTTATGTTACTGAGCTTAGTAGAAATTTCAAGTATGTCGATGTCGTTTTCTCGTTTTGTCGATGCCAAACATTCGAGACGTGTAAGGATTCGTGACGTAATATTTAGGGGATCACTTTCTAACAGGTTTTCAGTTTCCGTAACAGCACTACTTTTGGGAGTGGGTAACTTTATAGAATTACTGGCAGGTGTATTCAGCATTGGGTCAAAGAATAAAGTTTGGCGCCGCAGAGATCGTTTACGTTGGATCGGTGAAGAAAAATTTTCCGGAGTTTCCTGATCATTTAAGAAAGAATCTTCGGAAGATGTCATTGTAAATAAAGGTTGCGGGAAAAAAAAAAAAGTGTCCGGTGACCGGATTTGAACCCGCACTGTATGAAGCTTCAACCAAAATGGCTGCCCCCAGTCCAGCACAACTCACTAAGTCAGCACGAACTCAGATCACTAAAACACATTAGAGAGCCACAACCCGTTCAAAATGAATAGTTCAGTGGAGTCAGAAGGTATTCATAGGCGCACTCACCAAAAAACAGCACACCCAAGCGTGCAGAACAGCCAGAACAAGGTCGAAATCCCAGAGCCAAACAAAGGCATGGCAGGCAGCCTACAACAGTTTAGTCATGCTTAGCAGTTTTAGCCATGTTTTTAGTTCTTTACATCCTCGTACCATTTAAAGTTGTTGGACTGGTGTAAGCAGCTTTGTTTGTCCTACCAGAAACCATTTGGCATTACAAGTCAATAAAGTTTTAGTAATTTTTTATTTATTTAATCAATAATGTCACTAATAGCTTTGGTTGCCCTAAATTCCGTTTTATCAAAAGTTCGTACTCGGATCGATCTGCTCTGCTGAATTCATGAATTAATTAGCTCATGAAGTTAATTAATCCTGAAAGTAGTGTGTGTGTGTGTGTCTGACCAAATAATGGTCTTTGGTGTATTTATTAACTACTGATTTACAATAGGGGGTCGGACAAATAGTGAAAAACATATTCGAAATATTCGCCAAAAAACAACAAGTTTAATTAAATTTACTGGGCATGGCAACTTAGAAGGCTTACATAACACAACGCTCCCATCCTCTCCCCCCAAAAATGAAGGGTCTACCAAAGGCAGTACGGAATTACATAATCGACCAAGGTGTCTTTCCTTTTCACGTAAGATATTGAAGTTGACGTCATCTATCAATTGGTTGCCATGGCACTAGTTGACTTTCCCATTCTTTAGTTCTCGGTGACTTTAATCTAGCTTCAGTAGATTGGCAGGCTGGTACTGCCGGTACTACCTTGGACAGGCCGCATCGTGAATTCTTGCGTTTAATGGTACCTTTAGGGATGACACAGCTTGTTGATTTTCCAACTAAAAGAAATAATTCACTTGATTTGGTGTTTGCGGACAACGATAGACTTGTTTTCGACCTCAACCAATTGGACAAACTGGGCACAAGTGACCATAACATGTTATTGTTTAAGGTTAATTGCTCCTCCACGAAAACGGGTAGGAATAGTGCCTTGCCTCGGAAAATCGATTTTGATCTGCTCAACAGCCGACTCAGTGAAATACCCTGGATACCATACCTCAGTTCATATGAGGAGGACATTAACAATGTATGGAATGGGTTTCACAACCTTCTCGGTAAATTAGTTATGTTGTGCAATGCAAAGCCCTCGTCCGGGCCAACACCAAAGCTCCTTCCAGCTGCTATCAGAAAGCTCGCCCACAAAAAGTTAACAGTCTGGAAGTTGAAATCTGATCCAACCAAGACAAATCGACTTGCCTACGGTAGGCTTAATGCCGAATACGGAGCAAAAGTTGATCTTTGGCACAACAAACATGAATTGGTTGCATTGCAGGAAGGGAATTTGGCTTCTCTTTCCAACTGTATAAGTCTAAAACACGCATCGTTCGAGAGCTGCCGCCACTATATGACGGAGACAGCTTTGTGACGGATAACAGACAGAAGGCCCACTTACTTAATGAGATATTTATCTCTAACACTGTATTTGATCACCTCTCGAGGATCCCATCTGCAATCTGAGTACCACCTCTTTGCTAACTTCAGTTGACTTCTCTCAGGCACAGGTCAAGGACGTCCTTTCCCGGATTAAACCTTGTCATGCCGTAGGACCAGATGGTTTTTCCGCATTTTTTACAAACAAGTCTTTAACACCATCTCAACACCACTTGCATTTATTTTTAATCTTTCCTTGAAGAACCAATCCATTCCGTCTTTGTGGCATTCAGCGAATCTCATCCCAGTTTTCAAAACTGGTGATGCTCCTATCACACGAAATTACCGCCCAATAGCAATCACTGTCGCACCATGTAAAGTAATGGAGACCATAGTTCGCTCTAACATGTTAACATTTTTTTGAGGAGGGCGAATTGTTGGCTAGGGATCAATTCGGATTTTTACCAGGGAAATCTTCGATACTACTATTCTTGCTTGTCTTCGATCAGAAGACTAGTGCCATCGACATGGGAGAACCAACCGATGTTGTATATTACGATTTTAAGAAGGCGTTTGAGTCAGTGGTGCGTTCCAAACTAATTGCCTAACATTCCAACCTTTATATTGGAGGTAAATTGCTGGGCTGGTTGGAAGATTTTATAGCGGCTCTCACACAACGAGTAATAGTGGACTCAGAGGTGTCCATAGCTCTTTCGGTGACAAAGTGGAGTACCACAGGGATCCGTGCTCAGTCCATTGCTTTTTGTCATTTTTTGAACGATCTCTCTCCACCGTGCCTTAAGTTTGCAGATGATGTGAAATCTAGCACTGCGGTGACCAGCTTTTATGATGGATTTACACTTATGAACGATATCCAGTACGTCCACCATTGGTCCGATATTTGGCAGCTCCCACTCTCTTATGACAAATGTGGTATCTTCCACATAGGTAACTCTAATCTAGTTTTCAAGTACTCACTTGCGTCCAATCCACTCAAATCTATGGATCTGGCTAAGGACTTGGTCGTCTGGTTTACACCAAATTTAAAAGCGTCCATGCATTGTGGAAAAATTACCTCCATGGCCTACCGTAGACTTGCCATTGTGAGAGGCTGTTTTAGATCAGCAAATTTAAAATCCCTCGCGACAGCTTTTAAGGTGTTCGTTCGCCGTATATCGGAGTATGCGAGCCTTGTATGGTCGCCACATCTTCTGAACGACGTAGATTCCTTGGAGGCTGTTCAGCGTTCATTTATGCACAGTCTCCTGGGATTCAGAAATCTTGAACCAGGGGAACGCCTTCGTCGTGCTGGCCTGGAGCCCTTGGAACTTCGTAGGCTTACAGGGCGGACCTTATCCTGACTTTCAAAATTGTCAGGGGATTTGCACCGCTGAATTTTCCATTCTTTGAGTGCCAACGTCAGAAAGAACTAGAGGACACTCAATGAAGCTAATTTCCCAATACTCACATACCGAGTGCAGAAAAATTTTTTTTGCATTAAGAGTGGTTGAGCCATGGAACTCTCTGACCGAGGAGGCGGTCTCTGCAACTACGTTAACTGCCTTTCGGCAGATTATGAAATCTGTATCTTTGGATAGGTTCCTTAAGCGTTCGTAACTATAGATTTTACTACTGACTAGTTTTATTACCTTTTTGTTTTTACTTTACCTTTGGATCAGTGTAAGCGGCAACCTGCCCTTTCATCTTCCAGCACATTTTGGATTAAAGGTATATTATTATTATTATTATTAAACTTTTAAGGTGAACTGCTGTTCGCTTGCGTAGTCTCAACCCACCAACCCCCTCCCTCCAATTGCAAGTGTCAATCCAAAATGCATGGATTGTTAAGGTAAGGGGAAAAAGAAGGAAGCATAGTGAGGACTGGCTGGGACTCGAGAAGCCGACGGGAAAACTTAACACTAAATCAAAAAAATTGAAGAAAAAAAACTTGAAATTACACAGAACTTTTATTTTTACGAATATTCGAATGGAATGTATCATATTCGAATCTGCTCTTAACGAACGAATATTCGAATATTCGTCCGACCTCTATTTACAATTACCGAATTTCTTCATTTCTTAATTTGCAGATCCAGTTCTGCGTGAACACATACGTGTAGTGAGAGATTACATCGGTACAGATTGGATGGAATTTGGACGGGATTTAGGACTGCCTGATTACAAAATTGAGCAACTGAGACTGTCCGACTTCAGCAAATTTGGTGTAAGTGAGTTGGCCAATCAAGTAATCAATTCATGGATGGCAGAAAATGGGGAAAATGCTACATTCACCCGTCTTATAGAAGCCCTGGAGAAATCGAAACGACGTGACATCATACAAATGTAAGCATGACATATATGTTTGTAATAAGGAGAGTCACATTTAGATAGCAAATTACAGAAAGTGTTAACTTCAGAAAAATTAAAATCGAGGCCAAACTAAAAAATAAAACCTAACTATATTTCATGTAAATCATATGAATCAAAAGTCTAATGAACTGGATTTCCAGTTAATCTACTACTGGTTGAAATTAATCTTGTTCTACCGTGTTTTATGCTGACAACAGAAGAAAAAGAATATTCAGCTACAACTACCAAACCTTAGTCAATACATACCTTTCGCTCTGCTAGGTATATTGCAATACAATTTGCTCTGTTTAGATTTAGAATGTTCATACATATTACGTAAGTTGCATGTTATTCTGTGTGGTTCTTCGGTGGAATGGTTTTTAAAAACTTTTATGGGCCATTACACGGTTTAGTGCCTAAGGTTGACTAACAAATAGAACATGTGAGTTAAGCATCAGTGGAGTAGCCTATAAAGGTTACAAAAAGTGGAAGTTAAATGATCATAAAGTCCTCATGACACTTACTTTGTAGAATGTATCAGCAACCACAAAGTCTTTATTTTTCACCTAGTTTATGTAATCTTGCAGCAATTACAAAGTGCTCATATTTCATACCCTCTGTTGAGAGTTCTCACTTTTCACATATTTTGTGGAATGTGTCCGCAGCTGTAAAGTACCAATCTTATACCTACTATACTATACGAGGTATGCATCAACAGCCACAAATTGTCTTTTTTTTGTGTGCCTAGTTTGTGAAATATATCAGCAACCACAAAGCTGGGGGTATAAAGCCTATGCCAGAAAGGGGCATTGTGGAATAAATGAACAACGAAGCAAATAGGAAATAAAAAATGTATAGACTACAGTTTGTGGATAACTCTCTCGTAGTCTACTGTGTGCAGCTGAATGGTTAATGGAGCAACAAAAGTCAATTGTGTAATTTGCTAATATTTAAAAAGTTGGTTTGTAAAATCCAAAGTAAACGTAGGTCAGTTGCGAGATTCGAACTCAGGGCCCTGCCAGCTCACCGTACAAGCTATTGACGACTTGACTGTGCGTTGCTCACTATGATCAGGTTCCCAAGGACCACCTCACACACGTCTTGACTTAGTTTTTTCCATATATCCGTAGGACACAAATGTGTTAACTTTGTTGAGGTGAGGGTTACCGATGAGGAACGATGGTGTTAGCAAGTGAGCGTCAGTTGAAGCAGAGGAGGGAGACATTTCAGGTTTCCTACAATGAGTGAAAGGGCGACAAGAACGATATGGCATGCTAACACAGTAACGCTTTGTTGTCGTTAAAAAGAAAGTATCCTTCCAGTTATATCAAAATAAGGAAAATACCACTACAATACTATAACAGCAGTGGCAACAACTCAAATAAAACATTAAAAAAATTGTGAGGAGTGCCAATAGAGCCTGATAAGCTATGAATATTTTACTTTCTGCAGTCGATTTTACTTTACTGCAGTCAAGATATTGAGTTATAAGAAATCGGATTAATGCGTTGTATTAAACAGAGGCCTAGACAGATTCAACATGTATTTAAGGAAAATTCAAAGTTGGCCATGGTAACAGTGTGTATCTTTTTTTCAGATTAAAAAGGCCTGACACTGTTGGCCCAAAAAAACAAGGGACTACTCCTCAGACTGCGTCCACGTCTGGCAACATCAAAAGCTACGATCCCCTGGAAGGTAAGCTACCTTTTATCTTGATAACGTTAGAAAGTATGCGCTTTGTGAATTACTGTAAAGTATACAAAATAAATCTTGGATTTTCAAAACCTAGCCTAAATTATAGAATTTTATACGTACTTTCCATTTTTTTTTTTAGTTATTGAGCCTTTATCATTTGGTACAGGGTTCGTATACCAGAGACGAAACCATTTTCAACGCCTTTTCAAGGATTTTCAAGGCCGTTTTGCACACCAAATTGTTAAAATTACTTTAAAAATTCAATCTTTTTGCTAGCCTATACTCAATAATTGAATAAACATCCATTTAAAAGTTGTTTATTTTGCCCCCAATCGCGGGACAAGTTGCTTTTCCAATACCGCACTTATATGTGAATACGACCGAGGGCACATCGTATCGTTAACAGAAGATAAGCATTACGCAGACAAACTATTTAAAAAAAATTTTTATGGATTGTCTGTATTTCATCATAGTACGCTAACAAAATTCAAAGCCATTTCAAGGCTCTTACCAAAAAAATGCCAATTTTCAGCCTTGAATTTTTGGTTTCGAAATTTAAGGCTTTTCAAGGAATTCAAGGCCGTGTACGAACCCTGTTAATAGCCTATTCTTTAAAAGCTCCCTCACAAAAGAAAATGCACTAAAGATATTGTATTTTTTGTTGTTGCGTTTTCACAATTCCTGCAACTTTTTAGATTCCAGATGCATACTCACAGACATATCACTTCCATGTATTTCACTTCACTGCAAATGTAACTACAAAATTAGGTCAAAATAGCAAAATAACAGCAACAATAAGAATTTGGAAGCGAAGTGGACTATACATTCTCTTCCAGAATAAAATTGCCATGGAATGAAGTGGAGCAGCACGATCTTGTTGGCTGGTGTAAATCTGGCAAATGTTTATTGAAGGAAGTTATGCAAACAAGTCATAAATTGTGATTATCATCCATAGACAGCGGCATTACACATAAAAGGTACAATATTGCTACCTAACGCACACTTTTCAACGTACGTAAAATATTATTGACAGATAATAATAATAATAGCTTTATTGCACTGAAAATACCCGAAATTCATAGACCTTGGACGTACAGTGCAAGGTGCAATTCTATTTGAATATAATGTGCATAACTAATCAAATGAATAATACCTAATAATATTAAATTACATTTTAAATGCAATAAATAATAAAATGTTAAAAAAGGTATTAAAGCCAATGAAAGTAAATGTATATAGACTAAAATTAAAAATAAAATAGAAACATGTAGTAGAATTACATATCTTTAAGTGATATATTTTAAAATCTTTAAACACCAAGTCTTATAAAACTACCAATTTTGTGGCAGTTTTTAAGCACGTAAAATCGTCTTAAAATATTTGGCAGATAAAAATATTTACTTCACATACCATGTTCGTGGGAATCCTCAATTTCCGTGATGATGACCTTAAAGGCGGGTAGCCACCAAAAGAAATTCTGCAGCATCTAGCCCCAACTGGCGCCATGTAGTTCTGTCTAGCACTCGCTCGCAGCAAGCAAAGGGATGCACAAAGCAATCCCTTTAAACACAACAAACAAGCCTCGTGCCTCCTTAATTATTGAGTAAAAATTTGGTAACGTGCTCGTGCACCTGGAAGCAAACTGTATTGGTTAACAATATTACTGCTATTAGATGGCGCCATCTAGTGGCAGTAATATCGTTAATCTTTTTAGCTTGCTCCCAGGGGCACGAGGAGGTACCAAATTTTACTCAATAATTAAGGAGGTACGTGGCTTGTTTGATGTGTTGAAAGTCATTTCTTTGTGCATCCCTTTGCTTGCAGTGAGCAAGCGCTAGAAAAAACTAGATATAGTGCTAGATAGTGCTAGATAGCGCAAGATGCTGCAAACTTTCGCTTGTAAGTAATTTTCATTAATTGGAGGTTTTTTCTCTAGAGATTAAACAAACTCTAAATAAAGAAAATTACTTAAGATCATCATCAGGGAAATTCCGATACCACAATTAAGAAACGAATATTCAGTTTTATGGTGATTATTCTTACTGCTACAAAAATCGCTAAAGAGAATTCTGTCAACTCTGTATGCTGCAACCTCTGAAGTGGATTTGCTGATTGAAAACCATACATTTCAATTCATTATTAGAACGCTTTCAACCAGCTATCACATACACTATATATTTTTTATTTCAGAAATTCAGAATTTTTTTTAGTTCAGAAATCTTTAGTTAACGCAATTTAGGCATATCTAACGTAATTTAACTAACAGTTCTGAAATTCATTTCCAGTTCTTTGTCATGTCCAGTAATTATCAACCATAAGGCTAAAGTAACGTCATGTAGTTACTTTGTTGAATTTTGAACAAGTGGTGGAACAGTTAGTTAGAAATAATTAAAATTTTTGGATTGTAGCAAAATATATATTTTTTGGTAATAAAAATAATAATAGTATCTTGATTGCAAGATGTGGGCCATGTGTATGGTCAAAACTACTACCAAAAGTTCAAGTACATTCTAGGTTTGTACCTGGCAATCGAGCGGCTTATTTTCAGTCACTATTTTGCGAATCAAGTCTTACTTCAATTAAAACAAGTCGAATTTGCTGCTAAGTGCTGCAGTGTTATGATTGCATTTCAAGAGTTATAGTGCAAAACCATTCAAAAACAAATTCCTGATTTTGTACGGTAGGCCTGCTATTGCACAAAGCTTCGGAAAGCCTACATACATCACGACGCGTACATGGCTGTATTTCACACAGACAACATTATGATGTCATTTAACCCTTCAGGCTAAACCATCAACAATCGAGTTTCCTAAAATGAATAAAGATGGCAGTCAAAGGGAGGAAAATGGATTAACAAGTGCACAACTGATGAAAGATAAGTGGGAAGTTCTTTAATATTACATTTTCACCTTAACTACGTTATGCGTGGTATTAAACTTTCTTGTGAAGTCGTGGAAAGTTTAAACCAGTATTAAAACAACTTCCGCCAGTAACATTTACTTTAAAACAATGCTTAAGACTTTTCTCATTGTGATGAACATTTTTTGCATAATTTGCGGTATTGTGAAAGGCTCATGCTGTACAAATTACACATAACATGAATTTGAATGTGTCGTTATCATTCATGGAAAAATCGCACGTATCCAGACAAGTGCGGGAGCAAAATAATGAACTGAATCAAAATTGAAACTCCGTTCGGCTAAAATAAATAACCCCAAACAGGAACTTTCGGTAAGTCTTTCTAGGCATTCTTAGATGCCAACAATGTTCAAATCTTCCCCCTCCGACCAGCAACCGAAAGCCATGCAGGGCAGCATTCCTCTAGCGGAACCTAGTGCAAAACTACGACAATAACGAACAAATAAAGAAGTTATTAATTAATCGACTGTTACAAACAAATAAATACCTGAATGCATATGTGAACAGAACAAAAAGGGTTCAAAGGGTTTTAGAGAGCGTTAGCCACTCCTGAATACATATATGAACTGTTGAATTATTCAACAAATAAGAAAATCGAATTAATAAATGAAAAACAAAAACAATTATTTAATCTGGATAATATTGTTTTGTTTGGGATAATTTGGGATAGTTTTGGGGGTAGTTTTCAAATGTTGTTTTTGTTACTATTGAACAATTTTCAGAAGTTTGTTTGTTTGCAAAGTTGTAAACAAACGCAAAGTATGTTAGGGGCTTCTGCTTTTACTTCGCATTTTTTTAAAAATAATTTTGACGTCGACATCCGAAGTAAGGAGATTGTCTTAAATACTATTCTGTGTTCTATCGGTTTTTTTGGAGCGTATAAAAAGACTAAAATTGCAGGGCCTGCACCTGCTTAATTTTAGTTTTTATTGCCTAACCGAAAATATACATTACCTGTTTTTTTATAGCGTTTCCCTCCTTTTGAGCTTTATTTCCCTAGAAACTTGAAAATTGGGTTCCCTGCCAGGCTTGTACTATTGCGCATGCGTAGGGTTGGGCTGGCTATATAAACTCGGTGCAGCCGTCCGATGGCATTATTTCTCCTCACCCAGAATCTAAACAATGGAATGGAGGCCTGGGTAGGAGTTAAGGTAATGTATATTTAGGCAATAAAAGCTAAAATTAAGCAGGTGCAGGCCCTGCAATTTTAGTCTTTTTATAGCCGACGAAAATATAAATTACCTGTTTTTTATAGCGGGCTTTGTAACCCGGAGGAGGGCTACAACGAACCTGTCCCCTCGCGTCGACAGCTCCCTTCCCCCCCTGTCCCCTCGCGTACAAGCCAGCATCCCCGGGAACAAGATCCTGACAAAGTCAACCCTGAGTGCTGAACCAATCTCACTAATAACCGAAACAATACGCGGGCTGAGGAGCGATCCACAGTTTCAGAAGATAACATCTTAAGTGATGTTATGCAGTGCGGTAATATATCATTATCTAGTAAAGGTTAAAGAAGCAGAAGAAGGCACCGCAGCAGGGGTCTTAACACCTTGGGGTACAAGATAGGAAATCAAAAAATAAATACTGAAGAACCTTGCTGGGAAGATGGTGCTCCCATGTGAGACGGACAGGCGGATGGTGTTGCAGTTGGAACTGAAGAATGAATGTCGTCCGCAGGATGTGAACTGAAGGTACAAGAGGCGTGAATCAGAAAACATTGTGGATAGTGTTCGTGGGTATCGGAGGTATGATGAAGTGGACTGTAGCAGATGCAAGAAGCGGACGGTGTCCGTAAAGTGGGTCGTGGAAAAGTACACTTATTGAAGACGGAGCAAAATTAAGACGTTATAATAATACCGAGGATGGGTAAGGGAAGGCTGGTGAAAACTAAGTACGTCAGAGAGAGGAGGTAATTCTTCTTTTCTTTTTTTTTTAAGACAAAATCTTGAGTAGAAAGGCGAGGGTCGTGTTTGCACCGCCCCCCCCCCCCCCCCGGGGGGGGGGGGGGGGGGGGATGAAGCGGGACCCTCACCGAAATGTCCGAAATGGTTAGGAGTTTTGAAGAGACACTTGGATAAAGTTCTTAAGGAAGGACACGAAATCCTAAAGCAACACCTGAAGCCTTGCCTCGGCACAGGGAGCATGGCATCACGTCTGTGGACGATGATGAAATTACGGTGATACCTTGGTACACAGGGACAAGGTTCGGAGCGTTAACGTATTGCCGTACTGAATATGAAGTGATTCTTTGGAATTGATTTGTAGCAATCGCATCCTTCCAAAGTGAAACAGGAGAGGCAGAGGCCGTCGGTGGAGTATCGTCATCCGGTGTGTGATAACCATAAGTCGTGGACGAGGGATCTCGAAGTGGAGATGGCAACGGAGAGGGAGCCTCTTGGTGAAGTTTGGCTACGGAAGGTGAAGAGGATGCAACCGCAGGATGAGGACGTGACGGTGGCTGAGTTGTAGTTGAGGACGGAGCAGGCCAAAGGCGGCGAGTGCAGGAACAAGCGCAGTAATAGGCTCTCCAAAGAGGGGAAGCAGAGCATAATTTATGCGAAGAGAACAATAATGCTGGTTGATCAGCTCAAGTTCATTAGAGTAGGCCTCGTTCGCAGCACGGAGAAGATCGTTTTCCGATTGTAGGGCCTCTGCGGACGCAGCTGCCTCTTGTAGTGCTGACGCGGCGGATTGAACGGAGCGAAGAGTATTAAGCTTCGTTACGAACCCATCTATGTATTCGAAAAGAAATTTTAGGTTAAAGTGAAGGTGTTCTTGCTCCCTGGCTGAAAGATCCAAATCCCTCGTGATAGCTATTCGAAGCACTGGCATTGTAGGGAACGGAGTTGGTCTTGAAAGGGATGGCACATCTGCTGGAGAGAACGTTTGAAAAGTCTTGAGAGGGGATGTGGATGGAACACGAGCTGGAGAGAAAAAGGATGTTACCGATCATTGTATCTTGGAAGATGGCTCCAGTTTTGGAGTCGAGGATGGTATCGTAGTGGGAACGAGACGTTGGCGTGCGACTTTGATTTTGACTGATGTATTGACTCCTGATGTTCCTGCTATTGTGGGAATTGCTTCGGTATCTGGAAGAACAGGTCTTTTTAGAAGATGAATGGTAGGCAGCTGACGTGACGCAGGACGTTTAGTGGTTTTCTTCGGTAGTGAAGGATTGGTTGATCATGGGGCTTGAATTTGTGATTGGTAGTTCTTCTCGTTTCCTGGCTGCACGTTGCATTCTTTGCCGGGATTGAAGCTGCTTCTTTCGAAAAAGTATCCACCGGCTCGGCGAAATGGAAATACAGATACGGCAGTTGCATTCAAGTCCGTCACACTGTCTATGCCACTGATAGCAAGGATGCGGATAAAAATGGAATGTAGTGGAGTTCTCTGAAAAAACCCAAGTAATTACATGCATTGGGTGAAGGCACATTGGCTTCCTTCGTGATTGGTGTTTCAATGTTCGGTGTTACTTCAGCAATAGGCAGAGGATCTTCGGACGAAGAGGAGACGGACATGTTCAACGACGAGCAGGACACAGAAAAAAAAACCGTTAGATGCGCAACATTTTAAATAGCGAGGCGGACAGCTGTAGTGGCGTCTGGTGGTGCAACGTAATACCACTACATGACTAGTGGATGCGGCGCTGTAGTGTGGATTGGAGTGTATATAGGATGGAGGATGATGTAGGGGACGTGGTAAACCCGCATCCCGTTCCCTCCTCTCCTCCCCCCCCTTTCGTTTTTTTTTTTTTTACATCGTTCAAAAGTGTGAACGGTTTGTAGATTGCAGGGAAGGGTGGTAAATTGTCAGTTGGTGAAGAAATAGGATAAGGACATAAGCCTTTTAGATGTGCTTTAAACTTGAAGTTCGGATGAGAAAGAGTGGAGGATTGATCCTTATAAGGGAGCAGAGGACGAAGATTGAGGCGGACGACCCATGGAAAGCTATTGTAGCCATAAAAGGAAGCCGGTAGTGTGGAGGGGCTGAGAAAGGAACGGATTGGCCTGGGCAAAGGATCAAGGTCGAGCTGAAGAACGTCATAGCAAGAGCGATTGATAGAATGAAGTCGGACGAGGAGGGATGAAGCGTGTCAGAGATGGGACAGCATGTAGTGCAGAGAAGGATAAGGAACAAGATGTGCTGTAGTGGAAAAGACCCCAAAATCGAAGAAACGTTGTTTCCTGGTCCGTAGGCGTACTGAGTATGCCCTCATCATTTGTTGTCTATCCTTTGTGCAATATTATTATTATGATGATTTTTTTTTATCGAGAACAAAAAACAGGAACGGAGAAAACTGTTCATCCATCCGTGAGTTGAAGGATAATGGCATGTTGGTACTAGTTTCATCCGGAGGATGCTGACTACAGGGAGGAGTCTTCCAGAGGGATAAAAAGTCCGGAGACTGTCGTCCCAAAACACTGTAATGGATGTCGACGTTAGGCGAGGATGGTGATTCATCACAAAACAGGTCCAAGAGAACAAGCGAAGGAGGAGGAATAGGATCGTGTCCCAATGTATCATCGTGAGAGGATGAATGTGTAGGTGAAGTTACGGGAATGCAAAAAAGTCGCCGGAAAGTCATGAATGGAACTGGCAAGCGGACGGAGTTTGGCGGTTGAAAGGTGACGAGAGCTTGTCCGAGGAGCCGAGAGGAACGGCAGTGGCAGGTGAAGGTAAAGATGGGAACGGACGGTAATGCATACGTCCGTGAACCTCAGGAACACTAGGTGAGAAGGATGGTTGACTGGAGGAGGGTGCTTGCGAAATGTAAGGGACGCGTTCCGTGACAGATCGACCCCAACGAAAAGCACCCCTGGTTGCTTCCGATGGAAAGGAGGACAGCAGTGCTGCGAAGATAGCGGACGGCAGATTTAGTGGCTGTCGGACCGTTGAGAACTGCTGGATAGGAGCGCATCCTGACCGGCGATGTGGCACCTTTGAAGGCGGATGTATCCTTGTCCTAGGAGAGGATGGATTGGCCCTCCGTCCGGCTGTTCCAAGAGCTGGGAAGAGGATGGCCGGGAGC
>JAHWFP010181588.1:9130-20643 GCA_023313725.1 Lithobius niger | reverse complement strand
CCAAAACGTAGCTCTTTAAATGTATACTTGTTGCAACCCTTAGCATAAACAAAGCAAACAGTCTGCACTAAAGGTACACTAATCTGGGAAAGAAAGAAAAGACAACTGCCCTGATTGGGACTCGAACGCAGGACTTCCCCCGTTGACTAGTCTGGGCGCTCTAACCACTGCGCTACGGGGGCAGATTCTTGCTACACGCTCCATCCGAGTTAAGTAGCTGTTCGATCTTTCTCAGTGGTGATCTGAAGGTCACAAACGTAAGCAAGGAGAGAACGCAACTTTGCTTCTTCGCCTCCTTGCTATTGTGGAAGCCAGGAACAAAGTTGCTTCCCTTCCTTGTATTTTTTTGTGTCCTATAGGTCAGCACTAGGGTTTCCAACCCGGGTATCCGGGTACCCGAAAACCCGGGTACCCGGACGATTTACAGCCCCGAAAACCCCTTGTTTGGCAGAGCCCAAAACCCCGGCTTTTCGGGTTTAATATTATGGTGAAACGTGAAATGGAGGCTCCATTTAACTTCCATTGTGGAGCGTTTTTGCTACGTTATTTTAGCACCAATTTATTCACTCCATTATTTTCACATTTTCACTCCGTTATGGAGTGATTTTAGTTTAAAAAAAAAAGAAAAAAAGCGTGACGCGGCGAGTGAGATATGTTGCGTCTGCATGGGGGCCACCATCCGGTGATGGGAGTCAGACAAGCAGGAAACCTCCTCATTCCCCCTTCTCTATTGCAATCAGCGCAGAATTGTTTGCTGGTTTACTTCGTGGCTGCATCCAGGTTGCTACATTACGCGAACGTTAACCATTTAGTCATATACTGAAGTTGACGCAGTTAACTTTACACGAAAAGGTTTGTTTGTGAAGTTTACAATATTTTCAAAAAAACTGTAAAAAGTTAGTGTTACTAGTTTACTTACAGTTTGTTCTTAATGTATCCTAATTTTTAGCAATTTTTGCCATGTGAGAGTAGAAACTCCTGTTGAATCTTGTTCAAGTTATGTAAACCCGCGGGTACCCGGGTTTTTCCGGGGTTGGCATTTAGGGCCGGGTTTGGAAACCCTATAGTCAGCACTGATAAAAGTTGAACAGCTACTAAGCTCGGCTCCAGATAAAACCAAAGAGGGGAATCGTCCTTGTTGACAGTACTGTTCGTAATGTCGTAATGCAGTAGCTACAGCGCCCGGCCAAATCAACGGGAAATTCTGGGTTCGAGTCCCAGTCGGGGTAGTTGTCTTTTTTTTACTTTCTCATATTAGTGTATTTTATATTCTCACAAGGACAGTTTATTAATGCAAATTGTTTGCTTCGTTTACCATTTACATTGTGATTTATTCTTTATTTAACCCTTAGCGTGTTTTTCTGCAAATCCCCCCCGTCATATCGATTGTTTCATAAGAAGGAGGCGGGGCGATAAATAAACAAATAACGAATCTGAAGGAGCCCAGCAGGCAAGTGATATCGGTGGTACGTTTCCTGGCCTCGTGACGCAGTGTGGATTTCTCCATTTCAATGTTTGCACACTTGCCGTTGTGGCGGGTGGTCTCTTCAGATTCGTATCTTTAATAATTCTTCGGCTAAGACAATAAATCTATAATCCTCCAATCATAAAACAATCTCGACGCACTCGGCAATAAAGATCTTGCTTAATAAACCTTCCCAGACTTGAGCTGCTCCATTCACTTTTCATCTATACGTCTTCTCCGGCCGGACAATTGACTTAAAGGGATTGCTTGTTTAGATAACAATCTAACATGTTTATTTTACCGGGTACAAAGTTTAGGTGATTGAAATGGTATAGCATCCCACAACGCTCCATATCCTTGTGATCTCCAATCTGCGGTGCAAAAAAAAACGTTCTTGTATTACGCGTCAGTGGACTGCGCCTGTATGTTTCCTTGTAAAATTGAGAGTCGTTTTTATCTGTAGCCAATCGAAGTATTTATTACTGAAGGTACGGTGTAGTTGTTGTCAGTATCTGCGGTAACATGTCCCCAGTTGATATTATTCGCGGAAAGAGGAGATACACCGGGTATCAGCACTTGAATCTTTAACCTGTGTGCGGATTGTGTTGTGAATGATGAAGAAAACAGTGTGGACTGTTCCTGATCAAGAAAAAAATAAGGTATCTGAAAGTTCTGACGTATTTTCCCTTATATAAATGTTCAATTTTGGTGGCTGTTCGTCCTGAATTCTCAATAGTAAGAAATAGTGTAAAGATGCATTAGCCATATGTTTACTCATCTCCTTTCATCCAAACCGCCGAAAGGCACATAAAACATTTCGCCGCCATTAGGCCGCTAAAATTTAATTAAGTGGTTCTCGGTAGTGGTAGTAAAAAATATTGACGCGAGCGGGCAGTGTTTTTTTCTTACGTTTTATTCGTGATTTTTCAGATGGGGACGATGGCCTTTTTTTTTTTTTTAATAACAAACAAAACAAAATCAGTAGCTTATATTTTGTTGTGGAGTACAATTATCTGTGTTTTACTTCCAAGGTGAAGGTGCAAAAGTTACACATTTGATAAAAGTCACTCTTTAGGTACGAGTTTTTAGTTGTGACGTGACTGAACGCTCCTTACATTCGTTTCTAGGCGATCATGTGAATCAAGGGGAGCAAAGATATAATGTAGTCATCGGCTCCAGAAAATGTTTGATGAAAGTGCTGTTGTGTGATCGGAATTTTTAAAAATTTTAGACAGTGTCATAAAAAACGTTTCATGCGCTGAGAAAAAACACATGCGTGCACTCCTGAGAACCACTTAATTAACTTTTAGCGGCTTTAGCAAAAATAGTAGCTAAAAGTTAGGAGCTATATAAACACGGATGCTGACATATTTTCGCCGTATATTGGAATTAAATATCACGCTGGCCATGGCCGTTTCATTTTGGTCGTGTCAGTATTAAGGCTTCGGTCTATGGTTTCATCGATCGGCGGTTCAATTACCGCTCAGGCCATCGGACGTGTTAAGTCCAAAAGGCAAATGAAATAGGTTTGCAACCGCATTTATATGTATCATCAATCGAGTTTATTTGATTGTCTGTTTTGTAATTAGCTAGAAGCTATAAAAAAATGTTAGACAAATTTCAATATTAATTCACACTTTTTTTTCCGAATTGGAAATTGCTAAACCTTTGCCTCAAGGCATGAGAGAATTTTTCCAATTCCGGGCAGTATTGACCCTTTTCTATCTAGGATAGTTAAACAATAGTTCGTAAATTCTTCTATGAAAACAGTGATGAGAATAGAGGGAGCATGTTTTGGTTGCTGCCTTGCAAACAATTTTCATTCATTTTAATTGTGAATTTTAATTAAAGAATAAAGTTATATAGATATTTCTTAACTGAAGAATATTTCATTACTAGTTGTGCCTGTGCTCATGATGCGCACTTCCCCCATCCCGCCTCCCTCCAGGTGTTTGGTCTTTGGTTTTAAATTTATCAAACCGAAGACCGAAGATGTGAATGGCTCCCACATATGCCCTCTCCCCACAATTACTTTAACCCCCAATCCCCACACTCTTGCCCCCTCCCGGATTCGCATACGTGTCCCCCCCCCCCATACACACTTGCCTGCCTCCTCCTCCCCGAAATCGTCGCCCCGTGACATTCTCCATTTGGCGCAGCCCCGGAAAAGTCGCATGCGTATGTTTGACTGAAGGCTAAAAAAAGCCCTGAGAAATCCAGCATTCAGTAAGCAAGTAACCCTATGTTTAAGTTAATTCTTTGAAAGAATTCACCGTGGTACCGTGCATGACGGCATTGTTGCAAGCAACGATAGTTGCCGCTCACTTAAAAACAATTCAACTCCTTTCTGGAAGTGAACATTTAGGAAATAAATGCGCCTTTTCATCGTATTAAGCTGCCAATTTCGAGGAAATTAAGAACCAATCGTCGTTTGGTTTAAAGTTGTCTGGTTTAGTAGACACGGGTTGTTTTTCTTTTTAGCTGAAACGCCGACAATGGCACAGTCCATGCCACTAAAACTTTGTTGGCCGCTTTGGCACCACAACAATACCAAAAAGCGAACCCCAAAACGGTGCGGCAGGTCTGGTAAGTGGTGCCATCTCTTCGAAGACTTTTGAAAAAGTGATATAACCCGAACTTGTATTCCAAGGCCGTAAATAGACGGCAACATGGCAGGTTTGGTAATGGCGTCATCTGTTCGAAGATGTTGGAAAAGTCTCCCAACCCCGAAGTTGAAGACGAATCCCGTCAACAGATGGCACTACAGGGTGGGGTACTTGATTGTACGACAAAATCTATATATGTAGATCATCATCATTATTATTATTAAAATGATTTATACGTCACAGCCACTGATATCGTCACAGTAGAAATGTTGGCTTCACTGCTGCATAGTTTTATTTGTCAGACTTCACTATCAGACAGTCATTGTTCAATTCCAGCATTGTTCATGGAGACCCACTATAGCTTTGGGGCCACTAGATTTGGTTTAGGGCTGTGTCGGGCAGATGACCGGGTGTGGTTAACGCTTGCTAAAATGTTTTGACCCCTTCACTAGCTTTAATAAAGTGCCAGAGCTCAGCGTATTTAAGGATGGTGAGGATAAATACCTATGCGGCGACCCAACTTGTAAATTGTTGGAAATGGGCAGTCTTTGTGGCCTGACAAGCAATATTTGTATTTGAATCGAGTGCATAAACTGTTTCAATGTGATAAAAGTGCATGAAGATCGTTGATTTCAGCTGACTACTGACTATTTCCGCTCATATAAAATAATTTGTGACAGATACGAATGAAATTTGATACTCAAGACACTTGTTAAGTCCAATAGGTGCCTTTTATTATTTGACGTTTGTGGAGGCTTTAGCTAATAAATCAGTTGTAATGCTATATTTAGGACTGTTAGGAAAACGCCACCTGTGGTCGATCAAAATAATTATCACTGTTTATTGGTTTGGTTTGGTTTGGTTTATTAAGAGCATTGACCTAAAAGGTCATCAGCCCCACAAAGAAAACTACACCAAGTCAACATATACGAAGACTGGGAACAAATAGACTAGAAACGGCCAGAGATTGACGAAAGAAACCGTACACTGCACGTAGGGCCTTAAAGTTCTCCACAATAGTTTGTGGCCATACTTCACGGCCATACTCCACGGTCAAGGACCCACCCACTGACGCAACCAGGTAACGAGTGACAATGCAAACTAACACAAATAATCAGCAAAACGATCATTGTCGATACAATGGACGCGCTGTTGTTGATTGTCCCTCTTGTATAGGGTAGTGTTGTGGCATTACGGCATGTAATCTTTGTTGGAGGGCGTGCGGCCAGGGCCCTTGAATAAATTCAGTTCAATTCTCATCGCCGTGAGGCTAATAACCCCGTTTGTGTTCGTGCTCCCTAAACACGAACAACAACAAATCAGCAAACGCTTCAATTCATATGATTGAAGTCCTCACTCCAGCGAAACTAAAAAAAAAAAAAAATCTCCTGTTCAATGTTTGTCGACCAAACTAGGACATTTGTAGATAAACAGGGTTCTGAAGCCTACATGCCATAAAAAAGTACACTGTATTTTTCAGCCAAAACAACAGGCAACAGGCAATTGAGCACAGGTTCATTTTCAAAAAATGCACCCCAAAAACAACAAACGGCTACAGCGACTGCCTAGTCGCACCGGTCTTCTGTACAGTTCATCCATTTTCAATGTTGAGGCGCACACCTCTATCATGCACTACAACAGCTAGCTCTATTATACTAATCTAAGAGCAGTAGCCATCACAATTGTCGGTTAAAGATGTGTTAGCTTTTTGGCCTATTTTACATTTTAGGCGTAAATGTCAGCTTTGAGGCCTAATTTTAACCAGCAGTTTTAATTTTGTAAGTAGCAGCTAACGGAGATATGGATTGTATAGTAAGCCTATTCATTTTTGCCACACGGTGTGCCTACAGACACACAGTTACAGTGTTACAATGTAAGGCGCAACTTAGTCTATATAGATCAGTGGTAGTAGGGACGTGATGAGAGAGACGCTGTTGATGAAGCCAACAGTGACTCGTAGCAACTTGTCGTTGCCATGGTAACATGATTCTAGGCCTAATTTCATTTTTAGGCCTAATTTTAAAAATGCAATTTTAATTTCGTAAGTAGCAGATGTAGGCCTAATGGTAAGACTATTTTAAACGAAGCTAAAATCCATTTGTTTTTATTGAGTGTTACCTTAGGATTTTAATTCGACGATCAAATGTTATTATTTAATTTAGTTACGTCGAAGAATTCTATTAGCTATAAGGAAGTAACGATGCCATGTTAATTTGCCATGTTATTTAACTAACTTCTCACACTGAATCTAACGTTGTAAACAATGGTCGTCAATATCTGGTACCGTTGGGAGTTGAAAAAAGCGACGGACGGACGGACAAAGTCGTTGCCATAGTCTTCTCAGCCGGTACGGCTGTACAGAAGACTAAAACCCATGCTCAATTAAAAAAAAAAAAACCCATTAAATCTCTAAATAGGCATTGGCAAACATAAGATTCAACAAAAGGAAAAATACGAAAGGAGTCATATCAGAAACAAAACCTAGAAGGGTAAAAGAATCCGCCAAGTTTCAGCCAGTGACAGTAGTGATATAAGCATAAAAATGGCTGCCACCAAGGTTTGTACTTGGCGCATCCAGCCTAACCTATGTACTGACCGAAAAGTGTTCCCCAAAGAAAATAATGATAAAGTGTTCCCCTCCCTTCCCCCTCCCCCACCCATCGAAAAACACCGATTGAACGAACGTTTAACTGGGCACTGGGAAATATACGATGCTCTAAAAAAAAAACTAAAAAAGAAATGATAGCTGAAACAAAACTCACAAGGATGAATTCGCTTAGTTTCAGCCAATCAAAGTTGTGATATTACTGAACAAAAATGGCTGCCACCTAGTTGTTACATTAGTTGCCAAGCTAATCCCACAGACTATTACTTCAGACGTTAAATGAAAAACTTGACCATTGCTACGGAATGTAGCAATGGTCAAGCTTTTCGTTTAATATTTGACCTAATATGCGGTGGGATTAGCGTGGCAACTAATGTAGCAGCTTGGTGGCTGCTATTTTTGTTCTGACATCATTACTTTGATTAGCTGAAACTTGGCGGATTGTTTCACCCTTGTGGGTTTTGTTCCAGATTATGACACACGCTAGTGTGTCGCCCGTCAAGATATTCGATAAACATCCAGGTAAAATATATGTATGAGCATGGCGAACAGGGACGTGCACAGGCGCCCGAGAGGAAAGGAGCAAACTTTTTTCTGGGGACTTTTTCATTTGCTGTTTTACCCTCCTTTTATTCTCCTTTTGTGGGACTTTAACCATTTTTGCCTCTCTTTGCACCACTTTCTTAGTTATTGTCCTTTTTTTGAGTTTTTTAGGCTCTGTTACACCACCGCTCCATCGAAAAAGGGCACCTTTTCAGAAAAAAAGGGTCACTTTGCCATTAGGGTAGGGGTTGGATTTCCCCCTCCCTTGCCGCCCCTGCGTGCACGACGCTGATGGCGACCACTTAATAAGGTGAAGCACTGATGATTCAGCTAGTCCTCCGGGGAAAGCGCTGCAAGCTCCCCGAGTAGGGTCCAGGACTAATAAGTTTTTTATGCTTTTTCGGTATGTCATTTCTGGCTTCAGAGTGCATTCGTTCAAACACATTTTGAATTTAAAGGAAAGAGAAAAGCAAGCCAACATTTTGCATTTAAATGAATGCTTTTTTTTGTGTGGCTGATTTTAAAAATAGTTTTGATGAACTTTTTTCCTTTGGTAGAGTGGGTGGTGGTGAGGGGTCCACGAAAAGGAGTTAAAAACGCAAAAAAAAAAGGGATAAGGAAAGGTGGGGTTTGTGGAGGAATGGTGTCAGAATAAGGGTACTGATTTTTCTTCGGGGGAGGAAAAAACAGTACCCAAGGGCGTCAACAGTGGAACAGCCTAGCCTGTGCCACAGCACACTGGCACTATGGTGAGTCTGAGCCTGTGTTCCTAGGTCCAATGCTGTGGTCGACCCCGTGCCATGGCACACTGGCAGTCCGGCACTGTGGCCTGTCTGATAATGTGTTTCTTCAACAATTGTTGTAGCTTAGCCTGTGCCATAGCACAGTGGTTTACGAGCGTTGGAAAAAGCGTAGAATTTCAACACTCCAGTATAAATTGCCGTAATTTCTATCAACTAATTATGGCATAGACGCACGTGTCATACAAATATCGCTGTATTAATTAATATCGCTGTATTAATTCACGTGTTAATCCGATTTACGATTTACACTTGACGATTTACAGGTGATAATATCGGTAACACTTTATTCTTTATCATTTTTCTTCTACAATAGTCTTTGGTCATTAGTAACCGGAATCCTATCTGTTTACATTAATATTTAATCTTGGTTACATTGACGGCTAATCATTCCATTGTAGTACAAATACAATTAACCTTTTTAGGAGTGCTTATCAATGTTCTTATCAATTTAATGTGAAATTATTATTTTTTTAAGTGTTCACTTGAATTCCTATCGTTCCTTTACCTTTTTATTTACCAATAATCTAACTTCCTTCATACCAGCTCAGCCAACGCACGAATTACGTATAGCAGGCACAGCATGTGTTTAAAATGCCTGTGTACTGCACTCAGTCCGAAATTCACAGTGTTTATATCACAATTTTTGCACTCCAGTCGTAGCATCCCGGTATTGCACGGAAACCAGGGCATGCTGTGTCGTTTTTACATGCTATAGTGCTGTCAAATGTAATATGTTGTTGGCTCACAAATAGTGGGGTATAACGATAGCGTGCAAACTCGCCCTTGTTAACGTACGAATTGGTCACGTATTCTATTAAATTTCAAAATCTGGGCAGCCGTTCTCAACTTGTTCATGCGCGTGGATGGCCAAACGGACATGCAGGCACTCAGCCGGACGGAACGATGCTATAGGGTCTACTCTTGTGACGAAACGTGCCCGAAACTCCTTCACTGCTGAGGAGAAGGCTAACCTACTCTTGAATTGCTTCACTTTTCAGGGAAATGCCAGCTTTTTTTTAAAAAACGCTTCACTTCTGAGATGAATGCTAACGTATTCTTGAAAATGCGTCACTTCTGAGGGGAATTGTAGCCTTTAAAAGAAAAAAAAACTGCTTCACTTCAGAGGTGAATGCTACTGCATCTGTGGACAATTTTAACCTTTTTTTTTTAAATGCTTCACTTCTGAGGTGAACGCTATCCCATTCTTAAGTTGGCATAGAGCTGAAAAAAAAAATTTCTGGCATAATTTGGTAGCCTGGTGTCTGTTGAACATTTCTGCATACTTATTTTTACGATTTTCCTTCTGTAACAACAAGAAAATAAGTGTTAACAGCAGAGTGGACAGGCTTCCAAACTTGTAAATCGAGTTTCTTCTGCGCTTCTGCAAATGTGCTGGAAAAGTTATAAAAAAATTGCAATATTCTACGTACTCAATACGTATATATAACAGTGGCCGTTCATAAAAAAAAACTAGTGTTGAAAAAATTGGGATATGTTGTTGGCAAGCTGTGTGAAGATGTTCTAAAAAGGAACGATATGCAGTGTATCTCGCATAGCTGACGAAGGCTGAAATGAGACTAAAATCAAAAGGAAACACATTATAAATGTAAAAAAGGGGGATGAACAGTCACAGGATAAATTTTATGTTCCTGGAAATCACAAAGATGCCTGCAAGTATGTGTTTTCCATGCATGTTTGACATTCTTCTGACAAAAATAAGTTTCACAACTTTTAGTGCATTTTTACTACGTACATTTCTTTTTTCTGCAGCACGTCGCTGCAATACATGCTGTACCTTTTCTCGCAAACTACTAACTTGTCCGATTCTCACAATTTTTTGTTTTGTTTTGCTCAGTAGACCTGTGGGAGTAATCAGAAACTCTGAAATTTAACAATATAGCGAGTAATCAGCTTGAAATTTTTTTTAAAAAGCAAAAAATGTATTTTTTTATGGAAAATTTTGAAAAAAATAAGAAAATTGCTGAAGATCAAAATGTTTGTTTTCAGCAAACCGTAATTGATAAAGATACAAAACATAAAAAAAAAAGCAATCGCCTGTAAACTGAACATTAAATAAATCCGTGCGTTCAGTGTTGCCACAATGGATTTTAAAAGCGTACCGGAATTTTACCGAAAAACGTATTGAATCCATGAAAACGTACTGACTATCGAATAACACACACACAAAAAAAAATTAATTTAAATAAATTATTAATTACTAAAATGAGGCTTTGTTTTTTTTTTAAACTTTTCTTTATTTTAGTGGCTGTCTTTATCTTAGGTTTCATAGCTGGCTTGAGCACTCAGATGGTCTTGCAATAGTCATAAAACTTTCCTAAAGTGGGATCTCCAAAATAAAATCTTCAAATATAATTGATCCAAGAAAGATTTTTTTTTCAGTGACTGTGGTCTGTGAACATTTATGTCTTTTTTTTTTTAATTAAAAGGTAAATGTATAAATTAAGGACAAGTTGGCATACTGTGCCATAGACGTAATGAAGGTTACTATAAAGACATACGTGCTTATATAGCATTAGCGTAGCAGTAGCAATGATAATTCGACCGGTACCCGCCGCGTTGCTGCCTTCCTTTTTGCGGTACTGAAATATAAAAGTACTGAAAACACAATTTCGTACTACCAAATTGCTGAAACGTGCTGAAAAATGAAAAGGCGTACTGGCGTATTGAAAATTTATAAAACGTACTGAATTCAGTACAATTCTACAGACTGTGGCAACACTGCGTGCGTTTGCAAGGATGTATTGCAGTACTAAAACGAAATACTAATCATTTGAAAAAAGGTGACTTCTGTCCTCAAAATGTAACGAAAGCCAACAAAAACAAAAAGGAAATGCACCAGAAAACTGGATTGGTGTTTCCATCTCAAAATTGTCTAAAAAAATGAATTTCATCAATTTGGACCAAAAAGACCTGATATCTACCCAAAACAAAACAAAAACAAAACTTGTTAATGATTCCCGCCAAGCTTTTTGGCCGTGTGAAGTCGTGATATCAAACGCCAAGCTCTTTCGCCAAGCTGATCCCACCGACTAATACTTCAAACGTTAAGTGAAATAATTGAAAATTGCGCAGTAAGCAATTTTCATATATTTCATTTAACCTTAGAACTATTACTCGGTGGGATTAGCTTGGCGAAAGAGCTTGACTTTTGATATCACGACTTCACACGGCAGAAAAGCTTGGCGGGAATCCCTAACAAGTTTTGTTTTGGGGTAGATATAACAGAGACAAATACACAAAAGAAAGAAAAGATAAACTAACCATGCATGACTGGGAATACCAACCGACGACCTTAGGTTTGCTCTATCAACTGTAAGGCCGCCCACACACTGTAGTTTTACGTGCGTAGTTTTACATAAACGGTAAGCATTCTCATTGGCTGCAGGGACCTGGCCGCGCGGCCAAGTCGCTCAGTGCGCGGGCGGCTTAATAGTGAACAGAAGGTCCTTGGTTCATGTCCAGTTGAGATA